>WOXC01004906.1:0-218689 GCA_011680675.1 Gymnobelideus leadbeateri | reverse complement strand
ATGTTTTAGATTGAGAGGGCAAAATAGAGGTTGAAAGAATCCACAGATCACCTCCTGAAAAAGATCCCAAAAAGAAAACTCCCAGGAATATTATAGCCAGGTTTCAGAATCCCCAGATCAAGGAGAAAATACTACAAGCAGCCAGGAAGAAACAATTTCAATATTGTGGAAACACAATCAGAATAGCCCAGGACCTGGCAGCTTCTACACTGAGGGATCGAAGGGCATGGAATGTGATATTCCAGAGGGCAAAAGAGCTGGGATTGAAGCCAAGGGTCACCTACCCAGCAAAACTGAGTATCTTGTTTCAGGGGAAAATATGGTCATTCAGTGGAATAGAGGACTTTCAAGCATTCTTGAGGAAAAAACCAGAGTTGAATAGAAAATTTGACATTCAGACACAGGAAGCAAGAGATGCTTGAGAAGGTAATCAAGGAAAAGAAATCAAAAGGAACTTATCAAAGTTGGACTATTTACAGTCCTACATGGAAAAACAATAACTGTGTTTGATGAAACCTTTCTCATTATGAAAATAATTGAAGAAGGGTACATGGCATATGTTCACAGGTATACATGAATAGAGGGCACAGGTTGAATTTGATGGGAAGGGATGATTATTTTTTTTTTTTTTGGAGGGCAGCTGGGGTTGGGTGACTTGCCCAGGTTCATGTGGCTGGGTTTTTGTTTGTGTGTTGGGTGTCTGGGGCCGGATCCAAACTTGGGTCCTTCTGGCTCTGGGGCTGGCTCTCTGCTTGCTACTCCACCTAGCTGCCCCAAGGAAGGGATGATTCTAAAGGGGTGAAGTCAAGAGGTGAAGAGAGGAAAGTGGCAAGAGAAGATGGAGAGAGACAGGGTAGGGTAAACTATCTCATGTAGAAGAGGCAAGGGGAAGTAGTTGCAGGGGAGGGGAAGAACAGGAAGGCAAAAAGGCAAAAGCATATTCTCACTGAAGTTGGCTCAAGGAGAGAATCACATACATACTAAATGGAATATCTTACCCTCACTCACTCTCCTGAGTAGGGGAAAGGGGGATGAGAGGGGGGATGATGGAAGGGAGGGCATTCTGGGGAAAGGGGAGGTTAGAAGTACCCACTATCAAAGAGGGACAGGATCAAAGTAGGGAATGGACCAGGTGAGAGGTGAGATGGGTGGGAGGGAAATATAAGCAGTCTTTTACAATATATCTACTATGGTAATGTTTTGCATAGCTATACATGTACAACACATACTGAATTGCTTATCTTCTCAGAGGGAGTGGGTGACAAGGGAGGAAGGGAATGGATCTGAAAATCGAAGTTTTAAAATTAAATGTTTCATAAGATGTCCAGGCATTGGGGCTCAGAGATTCACCTTGCCCTAATGGCAAAGTCGAAGGGGGTATGGGAGAAGATATGGGAGAGAGCAGATTGGATGAGGGGATATCTAGTGGGACTGTTATTCTGGGGTGGTGGGTAGGGAAAAAATGGGGGAAAAATATAACTCATAATCTGGTGGAAATGAATGATGTAAACCAGAAGTTAATAAAGCATTTGTTTAATTAAAAAATAAAAAATAAAAAAATAAATCTTGAGCATCAGCTCCAATGGTCCTTTCTCTGTCCATATCCATCTTGGTCTTCATGATGCACTTGACATTTTTGACCACTCTCATATTCCAGATACTTCCTTCTCTCCTGCTTTTCCTAAAACCCCTCTTTCCTTATTCTCCTCCTCCCTGTGTAATTGCTCTTTCTCAGTCAGTCTCTCTAACTGGCAATGCTCTCCAAAGGTCAGTGCTGGACCGCTTTCTCCCAACAAATGCTCATGTACAACTTTTCATTCTCCTAATCTACAAGACTGATAAGCTCAATGTTTTCCTCCACTCCTTGCTCTGCCTCAACTCACATCTCTAAGCAGTAGCTCAATCTCACCACTTCTAACCCCACATCACTTGAGTCCAACTCCTCCCACAGCTATTTGCAAGGACCTTCTAATTTGTCTTCCTGCCTCAATTGTCTAACCATTCCAGTCCATCCTCCACATAGCTGCTAAAGCAATTTTCCTTAAATCCAGATATACCCCTTACTCTACTACCCAACTAAATCCAATGGTTCCCAATTGTTTCTAGGATCAAATATAAATTCCTCATTTTTAGTTCTTAAAGTCTTTTATAAACTGGTCCCAATCTATCTTTCCAGTCTGTCCATACTCTATGATTCAACCAAACTGATCTTCTCTCTGTTCCACATATCAAGAAACCTTTGCACTGGTCATTGACCAAGCCAGGACCACATGACCTTCTCACCTCTGTCTCACAGAGTCTCACTTCCTCCAAGTACTACTTTCTTCACAGTCTTTACTGATTTTACTGTCTCCTCCCAAGTCCCTTCCTTCCAAACAACCTTTTATTTAACTGCTTGGTATTGTTCTGTCAGAACATCCTGACCCAACCTACTTCACCTCACACCCATTAAAAGCTCCCTGAAGGCAGAGATTGTTTCATTCATTGTATTTGTTAGTTCCTGGACCTAGCACAGTGCCTGGTCCTAGTAGGGGCTTAATAAATTCTTATGGATCAACTAAAGCTTGCAAAGTATTGACCCTCAGACTTTCACTACCAGGTTCTCCACACTATCCACTGGGCACTCCAGTATACACACTAAGACAAAACATCCTATACTTTTCACGAACTGTACAATATTAGATGGCTATTCTTACGCTCCCAAAACCTACTCATGCTGCAGAACTGCCTTTTCTCTGTTCCTGGATATCTTCTCTGATTCAATGAGCATATTACTGTTGCTTCCTTCCCTTCTCTTCTATACCTAGTCCCCTTGCCCATACTTCTTGGTTCTCATGAGAAAAGGCTAGACTTCTACTAACTATTGCCAGACAGAAGGTTTCTTTCTGCACTAGCCATTCTGAGGAACAAGGGGTGGCAGCTCTTGGCTGTTTACTGTTTAGGGATCAAGGACTACATCTTTACCCTCAAAGAGACTTTTTTTAGGGCTGGTATTATTTAAAGACCTTGCAATATATGGTCCCCAGCCATATCTTTCATGTACCTTGCTATTTTCATGGTGTTTCCTAGAACTATTTTTTCAAGGACTTTTTTTTTTGCCTTTCTTTGTGTCCCTTGCACATAGTGCTTGGCTCTTAGCAAGTACTTAATAAAAATCTGTAGCCTGACTTAAAAGCTAGCAAAGACTTAAGTGTATTCAATAATTTACACTCGGTTCAAATAGAGTAAGTTTACTATATGTAAGGCCCTATATGTACTATATGCCGGGTGCTGAGAACAGAAAGACAAAATAAAAGCAAATCCTGACAACAAGGGGTTTTACAATGTCCTTAGCAGAAGTCACTGATTTGAGGCCTCTTTATTTTACTTCCAACTTTTGCAAAATACTCCTAGGTCTTCACTCCATGTGAACTTCTCTTGAAATTTCTCTTTCATACTAGTGAAGGTCCTCATTCTGACCCACCCCCAGGTTCCATCTTCTTTAGTTCAGACTTCATGTTTGGGCTGGATTAAGCTTTCTTATGGCTGAGCCCACATCAACATGTCACCCCTATTCTACTCAAAACCTGTCAATGACTTCCTACTCTCTAGAAAATACATCCTAAATCAAATCGTTTAACATAGTATTCAAGGAACTCTACACTTTTCTAACCAAAGTGCTTTCCAGCTTTGCATCAATGTATTCTTTTCTGTGGACTCTATGCTCCCCCCAATCTGTAGATTCCCATTTCTCATGCTCAAGTCATTTCCTAACTCTGGAGTATACCCGGTTCAACTGTCATCTCTTGGAGTCCTGGCTATCCTTCAAAGAGCCAGACAAAACATCCCCTTCTCCATGTTGCTATTTTTTGCTGTCCTGCTCAGAAACTACCCTCCTATCTGTGGACATTTAATATGAAAATGCTTCAAAGCCTTACAGTGAAATTCGCATAATAGTGTGGTATCACATTGGCCCAGCTACTACATTCAAATCTAGGCTCTTATTTTCAAAAGATCATTGTTAAATTAGGAGAGCATTCAGAAGGTAACCGCAATGTGAAGGCATTGGAGCAAAGTGGGGTGCTAAACCTGGGGGATACAAAGACAGAAGGAAAATAGTCTCTCCCTTCAAGTTGTGTACCTTTTCAGGAGGAAGGAGCATGTAGTAATTTGTTGTTGTTCCACTCATGACTGTTCTGTTCATAGTATATTGTGAAAATAATTCCACATCTAGACTTTATGAACATTTTAGCAGTGTCTAGCAAATCCTGCAAATCTCATTCTGAAAGATCCCAAAGAAGAATCCAAATCTATCAGTTATTCCTTCCCATCATTCAATTTCTGATTTTTAGATCCACATTTTTCTAAGAGTTAAATAACAACTAAAATCTTAAGCATTATACCTCAACTTTCTATGTATTTAAAAGTTAATGTTTTACAAGAGTTAAAAAAATTAAAATCTTAACTTTCTGGTTGTTATAGCAGGTCACTTAGCTTAAATCACCATCTCCTCCATTATATACACAAATGGATGAAATCCGATGACCTTGATCTTGGTGCTTTGTGAACAATAAAGCACATAAAAAAATGTGACTACTCCTGTCAGTGATGGCAGCCGCCCTTCATAAGCTGTAAAGGTGGTACATGGATTCCTAGGGGCAGGAGACATTGCTATGGCAGGACTCAGTTCCAGGCAAAGTCCATGCTGCCAAAATGCACTATATTCCTAGAGATCTACTATTTGATGGTTTCCCAATGGAAGTAAAATGAGTTTGTTTCAAGGAAGTGCAGTAGACAGAAGAAGTGCCTTCATGTGTTCTAGTATGGATACAATCGGGGAAAATGTTACCTACCAATATACAGATGTATGGACAATCCATGAGTTCATGGAAGGAGGTAGGCTTCTGAGGACACAGAAGGAAAATGAATAATTTCTGGCCTCATGGCTTTTCTCCTTCCACCTCCATGGACAGCTAAGGACAGTGAATTTTTGCCTTTCTAGGAGCATACATCAAAGCTTTCAAGCTGGAAGGGGACTTAGATATTTAGTTCAACCTCCACATTTTACAAGTGAGGAAAAAATGGTCCAGTTCTCACAGCTAGGAAAAGGCTGAGTTTGGACTTGAACTGAAGACATCTAACTTGAGAAACTGTCATTTTTGGGGGGTGGGGGGCAAACAAACAAATATAAGTGCTGACCATGTCAGGAGGGACACTAAGGCAGAAGGGAAATAGCCACTGCTCTCTCCCACTTCAGTTCTTTTTCAGTTCCCAGGAACACAACCAATTCATCAATAAGCATTTATTTAGCACTTACTACGTGGCAAAGCTCAGTGCTAAGTGCTGAAGATACAATGAAAAGCAGAAACAGACTCTGCTCTCAAGGAACTGAATCATAAATTCCAAGGTAGGCACAACATATGTGCAGGGTAGAGGGAAGGAAATCTCCGAGGGAAAGGTACTAGCAGCTCAAGTCCTAAGAAATCCCTCCTACAGAAGGAGCCATGTGAATGGTGGAGGTGAAGGAGCAGAAGGCTGCAAGAATGGACAGCCCAGTGCAAATGGGTGTGCTGGTGTACCAGCAGGAAGCTGGCAAGGTGAGCTGGATCAGAAATTGCATGGAGGGGAGGAAAGTGTAGGAAGACTGAAAGGGAGGGAAGCGGTAAGGTTATGAAGAGCTTTCAATGGCAAACAGTAGACTTAGAAGTCCTAAGCTTCTCCAAAGGTAACACAGGGACAAGGATGTACAACAAAAGCACAGTAACAGGCATAGCCTAAGTGAATAAAGATGGTTTCTCCACAAAACTGTAACAAATATGCATGTCTCCCAGTTTTTCAAGCAGTGAATCCTTGACTCTCATTCATTGTAACTCTCATCATCTCAATTTTCTGCTGCTTTTTAAATCATGTTTAATTAGAGGATTTCACATTCCCTCGTGATATCATATTCATGTGTAGAACCTGCAATTGGAGTGATTGTGAATTAGGCTAATAAGTGCCAGATTTGTGCTTTTTAAAAGATTGAGATTATTGTTAATATCTGCATGCATTACTGGACTGCAAGACACAGAGATGACGTGAACTTTACATCTGGAATAAGGCGTGGTAACTATTTGTGGAATTCTTTTTCTTATCTGGTCTCACTTTAATGCATCCATGAAAATTCACCCAAGACTGAATGACTTAAAAAGAGACAGCAATAAAGTGTCACTCTAAAGCAAAAGTGCACGTGGTTTTTTATTAGCTTTCACTCAAGGATTTCTATGAAACACCCATATTCTGGACTTGAAGAGAATATATGGGCCAAGTTTTCTGGTCTCTTCTCCATGATTACAGAGACAAAAAGGAAAACTGGACATGGGTCAGAAAAATAAAGCAAAGGAGAGGGAATAGCGTTCATCAAAATGGGGAGATCGAATTAAAATTTTCTTGTCACTCTGACATACAAGTAATAACAATTATTTTCACTATTATTATACTTCCTAGATTTAAGTGAAACTTGGCTTTCTCCTGAAGATATTACATATCCCCTCTACCAATGACGGACGTCTTTGACTCTCTCCAGAATCACCTACATTTTCCAGTTAGGAAGAATTTCAGAGGCTATCTAACCCAATCCATAGTTGAAAAAGAATCCCTTCAACAAGACCACCTAAACCTATTCAAACATACTATCCAAACATAGTATGAAGACCTCTGAAAAGGGGAAGCTCACTACCTCCCAATGGACTTTTTGATAGGAAGTCAATTTCTAGGAAGTTTTCCTTTACGTCAGGACCACATTTTTCTCTTTGTAATTCCACCCACTGCTCTGAAGTTTGGGGCAAAACTGAACAAGTTAGGAAGATTTTTAAAAGTCAAACAGAAGAGGCAACAGGTAGCTACTGAACTTAATTGAATAAGGGAGTAATAGTTAATTATGTACTTTGATAACTGAATGGATGGAGTGGGGAGACTTGTGGCAGAGAGGTCAACCAGAAGGCTGCTACACTAGAAGAGAGAAGAGGGCACATGTAAGGGCTGTTGCAAAAGCAGTATTGATAAGCATTGGAAATAGACAGGCTAGGGGAACAAGATGAAGGAGGCAAATCTGAAAACTAGGTTGCAAGCCTAAGAGACTGGGAGGATGATGGGGTTCTCAAAAGTAATAAGAAAGTTAGTTGAAAGGAAAAACTTGAGGTAAAAAATAACAAATTCCATTTGGGTCATATTGAACTCACTACAGTAGATGACTATTAGATACCAGTTCAAGGTGTCTAATGAGCAGTTGGAGACATGAGAGGAAGGTTAAGGCTGGATAAATAAATCTTAAAATCATTAGCATAGAGATGGTCACTGAATCCACAGAAGCTGACATCACCAAAGGAAATAGTATGGAAAGAGAAGAGGGACCAGGACAAAGTCCTGGGGTACACCTTGAATGAAGAACTCACAAAGGAGAGAGAGAAGGAATGATCAGAGAAGCAGCAGGAAAACCAGGAAAGAGCAGTCATAGAAACCTAGAGGAGGATCTACCAAGGAGCTGAAATCAAGAGACAAAGATTGCAAAGAGAAATATCTGTTAGATTTGACAGTCTAACGAGATCTTCTATAGCACAGATCCCTAAAGACCACCAAATCCTTCTGCATTAACATGAAATCATGTATGACTGCTCTATGGGTCAAGCCACTTAAACAACTCCAACTCACAGGCTCAGAAACATTGGCCATCCTCTTGCTTGCAGGTTATTCCTCTACCCATTTCAAAACTTACAGCCAATGAGGTGAAGGACCTGGAGTCCACAGATGAGGGTCGCTATCTAGCTATGTCACACTCAGGAGATCATTGATGATGAGTGGCACTGCCCTTTAGGGTCACCTAGGCTAAGCACCCCATTTTTATAGTGGAGGAGAGACCAAAAGACATGATGTGACTGGTCCAAAGTGGATAGTGTTGGGATGTGGATTTCAACAGCATGAATCAAAGTCCAGCAATTCCTCCACTCTACTCTAGTACTTCATACAGTTGTTAGGAAAATTATTCAGAAACCTTAAAGCACTATCTCATTGTTAATTATCATAATTTTTGCTTTCGAAAGTTCATGCAATTTACTCACACTCCTTTTCTGACCATCCTTATTTGCTGTCATTTGCTGATTTCCTGGCTTCTAGCCCAATTTTCTCAGCATCTTTAGGATCTACCTTATGGTCCTTCTTTGTGTTGTCATCTTCTTTGAAGAGTTAAGTATTCATGATGGCAAACTCTAACATTTTGACTCTACAATCTCTCAAGCCCAAAGAACTCCTTTTTACATGTAATTTCATTCTGACTCTGGAAACTTCACCTTCTTAAAGAATCACCATCTGGGACTCTGACCACAATCTCAATGCAATTCAATTATTACATTAAAATGGCTACTTTGTACCCTCAATGCCTAACGCAGTGTCTGGCCCAGCCAGAAATGAAAGTCCCTGAGTTTGACAGTATCACTCACCCTTTTTATTAATTACTGCCAGCATGATTAATAAAATTACTAATTACTCCCCCCAAAGTCCCTGAATCCAATGAGCTTACATCATTTGAAAAGGAAACAACATAAATTCAGACAAATTTTAAAAAATACAAAGTAAATACAAAGTCATTTTCATAGGTTAAGGAGAGAAGGGAAGAGACACTCAAGCTAAATCTGAACTTTATGCCAATCCTGAACTTCCCCGAACTGACTCTCTCCTCTTTTCCCAGTCTAGAGCCCCAGTTTGGGCTCTGCCTGCTTTTAAGCCCAGTCCTGGCTCCATGGTGTGTCCCTTTGATGATTTAACGGCCACTATCCTAGAGTAGATGACCTTCTACTATTCCTGACTTGCTAATCCTTACCCTTGGGTAAACACCACCATTGGATTTCAATGCTCTTGTCCCCTTGGCTGCTAAGCATTGCTGGAAAAAAGTCAAGAAATCAAACTGAATTCACCCACTCTAAGATTTATGGAGGATGACTTCACTGGATTCTCACAGCTATTCTACACAGTGTACTCTCTTTCTCTGTTTCTCTCTGTGTCTTTCTCTCTCTTTCCCCCTCCCTCCTACTGTTTCAGACCTTTACTATCAGCTTAAGCACTGAATTGCACACATATACTGCCCTGATTTTGTAACAGATGATTTTGACTATCTGACAGGAACTCCTCCACCTCCCATATTTATTGGTTTTATTATCCATTCTCTCCTTCTTCCTTTGATTACAGGTGTATAAGTTATACATATTCCTCACTAAGGTTACTTCCCCTACCTGTACCCTGAGATCTTTATCCAGCACGACACTCCCATCAGACTTCTTTTCATAGGATCATAGATCTATAACCAGAAGGGATCTCAAAATCAAATTCCAAGCCCTTATGTTTCTTGGAGGGAGGCAACTGGGTTAAGTGACTTGCCCAAGGTCGCTCAGCTAGTTATGTGTCAAGTATCTGATGCTGGGTTTGAACTCAGTTCCTCCTGACTTAAGGGCCAGTGTTCTATTGACTGTACCACCTAGCTTCCCCCCCCCCCCAGCCCTTATTTTTCAAATGAGGCAATAGAGTCCAAAGCAAGTTTAAAGGATTTGTCAAAGGTTCCAAAGGTAAGTACATGGTAGAATCAGGATTTGAATGAAGGTTCTCTGATGCCAAAGCCAGTGTTTCTCTTACAAGGCAATCCTGTAATCTTTCTTTCTAATGGTTCCTTTTTATCTATCCATAAGGTCTTTCCAATCCCATACATTCTGTCCCTTGACTCTTCTAGCCCATCCAGATGCCAGCCCACATGTTTTCTTACCCTCTGCCAAAATTCTGGAAAGAGCTGTCTGTGCCAATGCCTCCACTTCACCACCTACTCAAGTGCTTGCAATCTGACTTTTACCTCCCACCACTTGATGGAAATTGCTCTCTCAGAAGTCACCTCTGACAGGCTAATCGCCAAATCCACAGTTTAAATTAAAAAAAAAATCTAAACTTAGTATCAACAAAACATTCAAATACACAAAGAATAAAAAACTAGTGAAATTTTAAACTTGTAGTATTCACAGTGTTTTTAAGAAGTACATATTGTTAACAAGATCATAGCAAAAAGAGCCCATTTCATTCTGATACCGTTTGTATCATGGGGGCATTTTCCGGGCCTTATTTGTGATAATGACCATTATTAATATACTTTTGAGTCAGTGCATGTACTAGATTTCATTTTTCTTTTCTTCATTCGGCATCATTTCGTAGAAAAGTCCCCTTCACCACCACCACTAATTCACATGTTCTTTCTTTGGTGCAAAACTGTCCACTGCTTTCGCCTCCTACATTATGTTTATTCATTCCCTCTATGTTGTACGTATGGGTTGTTTTTTACTCACTGAAGGTTTTGTGTTCCTCAGTCTCCCTCACTGCATTCGACTCTTAGCTATTCCTTCCTTTTCGATAACTGTGTATATGAAAATGCCCCTCTCCCACCCCAACATTTTAAGTAAAAAATGAAAATAAAAAGTAAATCTAACTTTTATGATCAGCTTTGGGGCCCACCTTTTTTGCTATCTCACACAACTCCCTACTGGGTACTTTATGCTGCAGACACCTGGACTGTTCCCACTCTATAACACAGATCTGTTTTCTAACCTCTCTCCCATTGTTTCCTACACCCAAAGTACTGCCTCTTTGCTTGCTGAGTTAGGTTTTATACAAACCTAAAATCAAATGCCACTTCAGCCACGAAGCCTCCCTGATTCCTCCAACTGGTAACATCTCTGACCTTACATCTATACCCCACCTGTTCCAATCTCTGAATTCGTCACAAGTCTCTCTCTGCCTGGATGAGGGTAGAAACCCTGTACCATCTACACTTCACTTCTCTCCTAATATCTGCGACAGTATTCTGCACACAATAAATGTTCAATAAATGTTTAATGTATAAGAAAATTCCACATCCACACTATTTATAATAACAAAAGTCTGGAAATAAACCATGAACCTACAGAAATGGGGGGATAAAAGACTGAACATGGAGTCATAGTGTTAAGAGTGTGAATCCCCGGCTCTAATAAATCCTCTCTTGGTGATCTGGGACAGGACATAACCTTTCAAGATCCAAGTCTGAAAAATGAGGAGGTTTGATTATGTGACTTCTGCAGTCCTCCCAGACACAGTTCTATGAACCTATGATCAGAGTGGTTGAACAAACTCAAGCGTGATAATTGTGATGGAATAATACTGGACTGTACAGAATGGTGAAAATGAGGGATTCTGAGAAATAAGGGGGAAGGCTTATATAAAACAATCTGGAGGAAAGAAAGAACTAAATGAATATATTCAGTGAATACAACTATCCAAAGGAAAACAACTTTACATAGCAACAAAACTCAGATCAAAAACAATGGACAACGTTGATACTAATTATTATAGTCAAAGCACACACCCTTCCTTTCTTTAAACAAACAGTAAACCTTCAAGTGTAAGGTCGCATCTGTTATCAGTCACAATCAAACTTTTATGCTGTTTTCTTTAACTGTTTTCAGGGACTTTACTTTCTGGGTGGATTTAAGTTGTGAGCTAGTTGCAGCCTATATGTCCTGCATGGGAACATAAATGGTCAGTAAAGAAACACTCCATTAAATAATAAACTTTTTGAATTGAGGGTAACAAGAAACTTCAAGAAAGTTAATCAGGCTAGGAAAAATACATGTATATTTCTCTAATTTATCTGACCTCAAAGGTCATCTAGTCCAGATCCCTTAGTTTTAGAGCTGAAGAAACTGAGGCCCAGACAAGTTAAGTGATTTGCTGAAATTATTCCATTTGCTACTGATCTTTCCCCAACTACAGCAGCATATATCTGCTCAGTGGCTTGGTTCTTAGGAAGCTGGCAAAAATACCAAGAGACCATTACTGGTATTTAGGGGATGAACAGAAGGATATCTCTGCATAGGCTACTGAATCAACAGGTCTGGATGTATCGTAAAGCAGGAACATACAACACACCAGCAACCCATTAGGTATCCCTAGACTGTCCTTGTGGAATATACAGTCTAAGCAGAGAAAGGTTAAAGTGTATGAGGGCCACAGCCATCTTGAAAAAATCAGCGGTATTCTACGGAATGTATGGAAAGTCAAATCTGACTGCTCCCTGCTCCCTGCTCCCTCTGACATATCTTACTGAAAAGCACTGAGCCATTTAGGGGGACTCCAGGTTCAATCAACATCATATAGAATCCCAATGGAAACCAAAGTCGCACACGAAGTCCTGGAGTAAACCAGTCTTGCTTCCTAATAGCACCAACCTGCAGGTGTGGTACTTACACCTCTGGAGTTTATTCTGACTCACTTTCCTTACCTTAAACAGAACCTGTATTCCAGATGTGAACTCAGGAGCTTCAGGGGTTTACCCTGAGAGAAGAGTGTTATGCACTTAAAGGCCAAAGCACAGTACAGTGTCTGTTTTCAAGTACAAACCTGTCCGTTTGGCATTTATTACACTCTAAAGGGGGAAGGCAGCAAATGGCTAATTGCTGCTTTAGTAATGGATCTAAGGGTAGACCGAATAAAAGGCTAGGCTTATAAGACTGGCCACTACTCGCCTTTTACAACCACTGTAACTTGGTGAGTTAAACAGGGTAAAACATCCCATTTTTGTTCTCAAAGCCCAGGAGTCTCCAGAGCTACAGTATAATAGAACATGGAAACTGAGCTTTTATGTCTGTGACTGACTGGTGCATTCTCCTCAGTCAATCATAAATATAGAACAGAAGAGCCTGGTGATAAAAGTCAGAAGGCCAGTGTTTAGTTAGTGATAAGTGAAGGAACAAGAAAGTCAGAGGCCTTTGCCACATTTCGTCAGGAACCTATGATGGTAATCCTGACTCACTGCTGAGTTTGTAACTTATAGTTTGCATAGACAGCATTACCACAAACCTCTCTATTAAAAAAAAGAGTAAAATAATGCTTTCCAAGGAGTGGTTATGAGCAACTGTGTCAATACATACTCAGGGACCTCTAATCCAAAAGTTATTAACACTGTTAGGCAGACATTCCTCTTATGCCAATGGACGTTTGTTTGAACACGGTGAGTCATGGTGCCTACATGGAACGCTGCCCATATGCCATAGGAACTGACGGCTCTTTAGGAAATGTAACTTTCAGTCCCGAACATTTTTGTTAATGTTAACTCTTTAGGACTTTCTGGGCCATTTGCAGGAGTCATCTTATAATTTGGTACCGACCAAAGGAGAAGTGATGGGAGAGAAAAAAGAGGAACTACAGGCTAGTGGAAAGAATATTAGATTGAAAATCTGAGGATCTAAGTTCAAATCCTGACTCTGGTACTGAATACTTCTCTAAACTGGGGCAAGACATTTCACCTCTCAAAGGCTGAATCCCTCACCAACAATCTGCAAGATTCATTCCAGCCTGACATCCTGTGGTTCTATGAACTGAGGAACAAGAGGGAGAAGAAGTCTGGTGTAAAAGGGAATAGGATCATGGATTTAGATCTCAGACAGAGAAGGCAATTACTGCCTCTCATTTTACAGATGAGGAAACCAGGGACCAGAGAATTTAAGTGACTTAATTCAATCCAAGGTCACAGTAGTTAGCAGCAGATGAGAAAGAATTTGAACTTTGGTTCTCTGACTTCAAATTCAGTGTACTCTTGGCTTGAGGCTAGTTATCAGGAAGTAACACTAGATTTCAGTGGCTTCTATGCAGCCTTAGAAGTATTCTCTCACATTTTGGTAGCTAGGTGTCAGCAGCTAGAGCCCTAGACCTGAAATCAGGAAGACCAGTCTCAGATACTAGCTATGTAACCCTGGGCAAGTTACTTCACCTCTCTGGGCTTGTTTCCACATCTGAAAAATAGGGATAATAAAAGTATCTACTTTACAAAGTTTATAAAGCTTATAAAGTGAATTTTGCAAACTTTAAAGTGATATATATGTATGTGTGTGTGTGTATACACACATATAGCTAGTTGCTATAAATAAACGGTAGTTGTTATTTATTTTTCAAATTCATTTTATATCATGTATCTTTCATCATTCAAGATGACTAAAGCAATATCAAGAATTTGGAGATTAAAAAAAAAGTAACCTGGGTCCAAGTCTCCCTTTGACACTAGCTGTGTCTATGTGACCACAGGCAAACCACTTAATCTCTGTGGATCTTAGTCTCCTCCTATGTCAATAATCCTTATTCAGTTTAGCAGAATGCTATTGAGTTGAAGGAGCAACAGTAGCTACTGCTACTTCTGGGGAGTAGTAGTAGTAAGGCCATTGGACTCAAGTCAAAAATCATGAGTTCAAATCTCAGTTCTACTGCTTACTACCTGGCTGACCCTAAGCAAGTCATTGAGGCTCTGAAGGTGTCAGGCTTCTCATATGTGAAACAAAGAGTTTATTAGGAATCCCCCAAGATCCCTTCCAGCTCTCAATCTATTTTCTAAATTGCAGACTCCAAAATACACTAGATGACAGCCTCACAGACCACAGGCAAGTCACAACTCAGTGCTCCAGAAAATTCTCTGTAAGTTCTAAGGGTCTTGCCATTCTGCACTGGTAGAGGGAGTTTCCATACCAGGAACGTTTGACACCAAATCACAAATCCAGTCCTCTCTCTGCACTAAAATAATACTTGCAGACTTAGTTCACAGGACTATAAACCAAAAATGCTTTGTAAACTGTGCAGCAGAGCTATTTCCATTTCCAATCATGGAATGCTCTTACAAAGAAAGTCTCCCATAGCAAAGCTATGTATACAGTAAATGCTCGATTTAAATGCCCGCTGAATAAAGAAAACATGAATAAGATAGCCAAATGTAGCTCACACCTCAAGTGATCTCAGTTCCAAAATGACATCCAATAAAGTGCTCTGTTACTCAAATCACTAAACACTGGTTCCATGTTCTTGTTGATTTTTGTTAAAAGTAAAAGTCCACTTTTAGTCTCATTTGGCTACCAGGTTTTCTAGAGTACATACACATATGTGTGTATATGTATGTGTATATATGTATCAAGATAAGTATATGATCACTTCCT
The DNA here is from genome assembly GCA_011680675.1 of Gymnobelideus leadbeateri. Taxonomy (NCBI): domain Eukaryota; kingdom Metazoa; phylum Chordata; class Mammalia; order Diprotodontia; family Petauridae; genus Gymnobelideus; species Gymnobelideus leadbeateri. The sequence continues at coordinate 203,690 of WOXC01004906.1, read as the reverse complement.
GCAATTCCCATGTACATCTCTGTAATTTGCTTGACAGTTAAAAAAAGGTAGAGTTCATAGAAAAGATGGCTAAAGATAGCAGATATGTCACTCTATACCAAAGGCATCAAACACACAGCCCCTGAGTCCACAACGATTCTGAATGTGGACCAAACAGAAGTACAACAGGGAAATCCTTAACAAAATAAATAAAAATGTGATAGAACACATATAATGTTAATATTGGTTTCTAAGTCAATCTGAGGTCAGGAGGGATCCTGATGTCTGATGCAGGGGCTCCTATGCCAAACACTCTGAAGCACTGAATTCCTTTCCTCTTTCTCCCCAGGTCCTTTATCATGTCAGTTTACTTTCTTGCCTAGTTCTTCCATATTCTTCCTACATCAAGGTAATTTCCAAAATATGTATGGGAACTTCAAATGAGATTCAAATGGGGTCATGCAAAACTACGTCCTGGTTTGATTCTACTTCCAAATATTATTTTAAAATTGGCTTTACTTTGGATAGTCATATCAATCTTCATTCTCTAAGGAGACTTTACTAGTGGCACAGCTGCCCCAGTAGGAAAAGTGTGTACTTTGGAAACCTCTTTTCTTCTGTGGATAACTCTCCGTTTACCCTTGCTAAATTTCATCTTATTTCTGTCTCTACAATCCTCTAATTTATTCAAATGACACTGGATTATTCCAGCATCTTGGTGTCAATTTTTTCTTCTAATTAAAGTACATTGCCATTTATTTCTCACACTGATCTTTAACATGAGACATCTTGTTGTCATAAATGTGATTCATAGGGGAAATGTAAGTAGAATATAGGGGATCATGTGTACTAAAGTACAGAACTTGAGTTCTAAAAGCAGGAAACTTCTAGACTGAGTTCTTCATCGCATGATCAAAAGTATTTTTGCTGAATATCAAACTCTGAGAATATTCAACCAGAATTTTAGGAGAGGAACAAAATGGCCTTTGGAAAGCAGCTGCTTCATCATAGGTAAAAAATTTCTTGTGTCACAAGACACTTTCAAATTCTTTCCAACATTCACAACAGACGTAAAAGATGCAAAAAAACAACTACAGAATAAATAAAACAAAAAAGTCAGCCTGTTAGTGGTCAGAAGCTCCTTGAGCCTGTACTCGAAACAGGGTTGCAATGTGAAGGTCACAAAGTATGCCTTTTATTTGTTTAGGGAAGTGCTCTGTCTTGCAGGTAGTATAAATATCATGTGTTACTGTTGCTATGGTGTCTGTTTGTCTATGAAACAAGAACACAAATAGTGACACAAAAGCGGAACAACATTTTGTTTTATAAATCTTGGACTAGACAATTTTGCTTTCTGGTGAATTTTCTAAAGTACCTTTAAATTTTGCCTGTTTTCTCTACTCTCCAGTGGGAAATCTTATTCACTTGATTCTCCCTTTGCAGTCCTTAGACCTCTGGGGAATGTTTTACTCTCCAATTTCAAAATACAAAGAAAGACTTTAGAAAACTGATGACAAACTGATTCTTGAAGTATTTTTTAGGGGCACTGGGGAGGAGCACCTTAGGTAGGACCCATGAAAATCTGGTTCCATGCTGTTCAGCTGACCCTACAATTTTCTTTTCTTTGTAAAAAAAGACAGAAAAAATATCGCTACTTCCAAAAAGGATACAGAAGAACTCTGTAAATGAGAGTCAATTATTAAATTCAAAGTTTGCTTATTTATAACCGACCAAGAAAGGTTCACGTGACTTAATAAGTTCTTATGCTGAAGAATTATACCTGCTGAGTTAACTATGTGTAACTAAAAATGAAAAGGGGACAAGGAGAGAATAAAGCGGAAAGATTCTTCTGGCATTTCCTCGGAATGGAAGCATTTTTTTTTAATGGCAGAACCCAAATCTCCAATAAAACAAAGTGCATTACATAGGCTGCTGAGAGTTAAAATCTCCTTTGTACACTACATTGACCACAGCACCCACAGGCACCACTACAATGTCTCTCTATGAATGGGACAGCTCGCCATATGGATGCAGACACTGAACAAGCTGTACAACTCTTGGCGACAAGTGCCTGGGGGACTGTCCTATATTAGCACCACCTGTGCTGTGGAAATTGTGCTCTGTACATGAAATGGCATTTAAGGACCCATCAGGATGTTATTTTTGAGTACACACAAAAGGAAAATCACAGTTAAGAGAATTCTCTGGCTAGCATATCTGTTGCTCAATTCCTGAAATAGTTTCCCAACGGAATAGTTATCTTCTTTCTTCACACAGCTTGGAATGACAAGCTGGAACACATAGGAACAATTTCCCTTTGTGAGCTTACACCATTGTTTTAATGAGGAGAATATACTTTATAATATACTTATGCCTCGACTGATTACAAAAGGAGAAAAAAGAACTTGAAGAAGACTACACACACGAAATGCCATCATTTGCATCACCCCAATGAGTGGTAGCTTACTTCCACGTTAAAACCAAGAGAACCATGCTGCTGAGCAAAAGCTAAAAGGGGGAGGTCATCTCTGCCAGTCCCAGGAGACAGGCACAAGCTAAGATTTCCACTCAGGCGGCCTCTACATTTCTCTTAACTGCCTCTGATTTACAATGGGTTCTTGATCCTATCTCTGCCCTTACAGTTAATGAAGGACCATGAGATTCCAGGGCCTTCTAGGCCTTTAATCTGGTAAAGGTTGAGGAGACAGCTTCTCTACACACATAGGATCTCCTGCCTAAGGTGTTTTGGCAGGGGCAAACAAAACAAAAAGAAATCACAAAGGCGAGGGTCTCAAAACCCATCAGAAATCAATGTGCAATACAGGGTGAGAGGAGAGATTTAGGTCTAAATCATTATGTCTGGGGAAATCAGGCACAAGGGCAAAAACATCCTTACAAAAGGATCTAAGAAAGTTTAAAAATAAATGCAGATACTGTTTTGAAATTGAATGTTACCATGCAGTATAAATTATGTTCTTTTTATAGAAAAGCTTTTTTTAGTCATTAAAACACAATAAATCAGAAAACATCGGAGTCTAACAACAGTATGTTACCTTTAAATGGCAGTCAGTATTTTATGTGTGACACTGTGACAGGTGTTGAACAATCATAGCTGATTTTTATCACTGAACAACCAAAGGCAAGAAAACCAGTTAACGTGTTCTCTTACCATAGTCCAATATTTTAATGATATTCTTCTACACTCCCTGGATTTCTGGATGACAGAAGGTAACTTAGCACTATATTCAGTCCCTCTGAGAGTTTCCTCTCACCCATATATGGGCACCAGCAGTAATTGATAGCACACAATAGCAAAAAAAAAAATCCAACATTTTAATTAAATTAAAAACATGGTTATAGTTTATACCAGCTTTCAAGTTTAGGGTAGACACTTAATTATACTATGGGAGCTCTGAGAGGTCAGATAGTCTAGTGAAAATAATTCAGAGCTTAAAATAATATAATCCAAGTTCATATACTAGATTGGCAACTTATTACATGTTACAACCTTAAGTCACTTACCCAGTCTGTGCCTCAGTTTCCTCATCTGTAAAATGAAAAGGCTGAACTAAATGGTCCCCTTTTTAAGGTAGATCTACGATCCCGTCATTTTGTCCATTGGAAATATTTGCCACCATATTGGATTTGGGAGGATAAACAGGTTGCTTAACACAGAGCTACATGAAGCAAGTGAAATCAGTGTTCATAGCTTAGCACCTCGAGCTATCATGATATGTATGCCATGGTCACATTCCATAGTTCTCTCTTCCTATTCCTACCTTTGCCACTTGCCTCCCTTTAAATGTCCCACAGGGTCTATACAAACCTGTGGCAAATCTTTCTACCCACTATTTAACTCAATCTTCCAAATGTTCTTTCTAAAAGGTACAACTGGACAAAGAGAGAGAAAAGACACACGTTTGTTGGTTCACAGGCAGATGCAAAGATCAGGTGGGGGGCAAGGATGGCAGGTGGCACTTAAAAGAGGGATGTGGATAAATACTAGTTCTTCAGGCAATATTACCACCAATCAATTATTTTGCAAGAAAGCAGCAACTAGACAGTTTGGGAATGCCCTCTGTCAATGCTGTTAATCAACGAGGATGGTAAAAATAAAACAAAACAAAAACCAACCCCCCCAAAAAACCAAAACAAAACACACAACCAAAAAATTGCTTACACTAGGAAAGAACACAATGGCTTTTATTATTTACAAAGGGGAACTAAATACATTTAAGGAAGTGAGGAAAATTAAAGACCTTGCCATGAAAAATACAAACTATTTCAATCCCCTCTTAAAATGGATGCTTGCCATACTTCATATAAACAAATCCCTGACAATAAAAGACTATGTATTAATATCACCAAATACTTGAATGCATATGTATCTCTGTGTATATCTATGTATCTATAACTATCTTTCTATACACACAGATATTATCTATCATTCTTTATCTATTCATCTATCTATATATTCATCCACCCATCCATCCAGCTATATCTCCCCCTATACCTTTGATTTCATTGATATAGGGAACTCCCATTGGAGAAATCCTCTTTATCAATGCAGTTCTGTAGGTGTTCTCTCATTTATCAGCTCAGAGAAGCTGTCCAAAGTCAAAGTGATTTGACCAGAGTCAAACAGGCATGATGTGTTAGAGGCAGGATCTGAAACCAGGTCCTGGGTTCCTGGCTCTAAGATAACTTTTTAATCACCAGACTAAGCAATTTCTCTTAACCATCTAGAACAGCCATGTAAATGTACAGTTTTATGACAAATGGTGTTATTATATCAATTACTCAAATCTCATCCCAAACAAGAAATCCCAAACAATGTACATGGTCAAAATGGGAGTGAAAATTCTGCCAGCTATATGACTGGCAAAGTTCACTAGTCTTATTTCTAGAACTTTAAAAATGCTTCTGGTGGGAATAAGAAATCCATTATCACTCAAAAGTAGCAAATTTCTGATGTTCTGAAGCTTTCTGATGTTTGTCAGATTCTTCAGGTCTAACAAGTTATAATCATTCAAAGACCTTTAGATACATTTTAATATATATGTAAATATATATATATATATATGCATGTAAAATCTTAGCATAATATCAATGGTGAAATACTACAAATAATCCTAAATGATTACATGAAGGAAAACCTACATAGATCATAGAATCATAGGATCATAGATCAAGAAGTGGAAAGGAATTTAAAGGCTATCTAAGCTCAGCCTTTTAATTTTATAGATAAGGAAACTGAGACATAGAGAGATGAAGTATTTTTCCCAAGGCTGAACAGATAGTAAATGTTAAAGATGAGAAATGAACTCAGGTCCAACAACTCCAAAATCAGTCAACTTCCTACTGTTCTAGAGAGACATCCGAAATGTTCTAATGGAGGCAGAATGGTCAGTGTATCGAATCAGTTTGAGCAACTCAATGTTGTCCATTAGGAACACATGTAACCATATGGGATTTTTAGGGAAATATGAGTCACTTCAAATAAGGCTATGTGAAGCACGTGAAATCATCACCTATGGGAGGCTTAGTCCCCCCATGTTCACATGCTGTGGCTCTCTACCCCTGTTCCTATCTTTGCCACTTTCTGACTAGGAATCAGAAAATTGGAATGGGTATTATATATACATCTTGTTGTTGTCTGTCCCTTGTTCTCAAAGAACATCAGGAAGGTGATGCCATGACTTGCAAGTGAATTGGATTTAAGTGAGGGAGGGCTGTGCAAGGTCACCAGCCTTTTTCGTCTTTGGTGCCATCTGGGTTCAGTGGCAAGATAAAGATCAGGACTGCTGGAGATGACCCCCTACGTTTTAAAAAGCCCTTGATCAGAGCTGAAATCAGGATTACCAGTTAAGATGGGAGTTCAGGACGAAGGGAGAGAGATATCTTAGCTAGCTGTCCACTCTCTGCCCACCTCTTACCCTACACCCTGCTGCAAACAAGTCTTGGATGTTCAATTCCTAATGTAAACCCTACCAAACACTGACAGGATTTTACACATCAGGACAGAATTTATTCAAGTGGTAAATATCACAACCATATTCAAAAATGACTTGGATTTTGCAAATGGCCAGCCCAGTAAACAGAAACTGCATTCTTATATAGTTAAATGTATGTCTGGAGGCAACAAACAGAGAACATGCATTAAATGAAAGAACCATGAAGCCCGCTGACCAAGCAAAGGGATTGAGAGGTTATTGTCAAAGAATCCTTGAAGTCAGCAGCCAAGTGGAAAACTGCAGTAAAGCAGGCTTACATTATAGTGGGATATAGTACAGGGGGCTAGGAAACAAAGCAAAGGAGTCATATTGTTCCTGGGCAGAAGCTAGGTTAGGCCTCATCTAGCAAAGTGCTTCCTTTGGGTCACCCATTCCTGAGAAGGCAATGCTACCCTGGGAAAGAAAGTGCCACACAGGGCAATCACTGGGATTGCAGGCCTTAAAAGACATTTTTTTTTCATCAAAAGCTTAAAGAAAGTAGGACTATTTTCTAGTGGAGAAATAAAATTAAGGTAACTAATTAAAAAATGTTCACAATTACAAAATGGCTGGAACTACTAGTCATAAAGAGTTGCACAGTAATCACCTAAAATAAAGACCATTTAATATTTTAAATAAAGAAATAGGTTACTAAGCAAGACAGGAGTCCAATTGAAAAAAACAGTCTTATTTTTATAGGTATCTTTTTTCTCCCATTAAATTATTTCACTGTGTGTGTGTGTGCATGTGTGTGTTTGAGTGCACGCATGTGTGCGCATGTATGTACTACAGGCTGATTTTAAAATGTAAATGATTTAGATACTATGAATTATTTCCATTTTTTGAAGGACCTAATGAATAGATACATAAGAAATTATGTAATTTATATTTTCAATTTCAATGGAAGAAACTTTTGTACTTTCCATATGAAGATAAGTTGAGTGCCTGGTTTGGGTTATCATGAGCTAGTTTCCAACTGAAATTTTAAATGCCATTTTTTAAACTTATAGGGAATGGTTTTTTTTGGGGGGGGGAGGGTTGGGTTATTTATTTATTTTTTTTGGTGTATGTAATACAATGTCACACTTGAAATTTTCAGGAAGAGATTGCTAATTGCAATTACATACCAACTTTTATACAAGAAAATCAAAAGGACCAGGTTGAACTTAGCATTTTAATGACATTTCCTTTGTAGTGTATTGACTTTATTTAAGTAAATTTCTGAATTTGGACTTTTCAAAATCTGATTACCAGGAAAATTTTAAAGATGATGTTTTATGTCCAAAAGTATCATGTAAATATGTCAATCACTGTGAGTCATCTATACTGCAGAATAAACACTGGCAATAAAAAGAAGACATGGTGACAATGGCTCCTTCTGACTCTTTTTCAGATACCGACAACTTAAGTACGTTTATTGCACTGAATGTATTTATGCCTAATCAGCACAATAAACAGCACTGAATTGTCTGAGTAAAATCAGAGCATGAAACAGAGGGGTAGTGCCGAATTCTAATGATGCTGAATGCCCATGATTAGACCAGGAGAAGATCTTAACAAGCCTTGATTTGAGCTTTGGCATCTGCCTCACAAATCATATGAAATGTTCCTCCTTGAAAAGTGCTGAATATTGATCAATGTCTCTGCAAGGCACAACAGGGAAGTTGGTCTCTATTGGCAATCTTTACCAAAGTGGGTGTTTTTTTTTCTTCTCTACACTCAAGGGTTTACCCTGAATGATTTAATTATAATTTTCCTTGTGTAAGACAAATTAAAGAGGAGAGTAGGAGGGTCACGCCAAAGCAGATTATTTATCTCCTTAACAGATTGCTGTGCACCAAACCCCAGAGCTGCTGCTGCTGCTGCTGCTGCTGCCGCCGCCGCCTCTGCTACTGCCACTGCTTACAAAAAGCTCAGGAAAGCACAGGACAAAAAAAAAGTCTTGGGAAAAGGAATTTTCAAAGTTAAACGCAAACGTTGGGCACCTGTGGATGGATTATCAGGTACTGCTTCTTAAATGAGATGTGTTCCACTCCATCGGCCACCCCCCAACACTGCCTTGTCCTACTTCTAGCGACCAGTCTATTGTGTTAGGAAAATAGGGAGAAAGAGCCCATGCAAGCTGCTTTCAAGAAGCATGTTAAGTCAAAATCCAATGAGATTCCAAATGATGAAATAGCTTCTGCTTAAGAGATGCAAACAAATTAGGGAGCAAGGAAGGGATCTTCAAAGGCAGGGCCAGAGACAATTTGAAGGAAGCAAAGTAACCAGTGAGAAAAGAATGAGTTACCGCTCCTCAGTCCTGAATCAAAAGGAGAGCGCTACATCACCATCAACATCATTTTGAAAACCTTTTGCGGAGTGACAAGACTTTGTTGCTTGGTCTGGATGCTGCCACATACACAGGTGCTGGATAACTAGTCAATAGTCAACAGTATTCCCCCAAAATGTCATTCTTATCTTCATTTACTAGATGGTGAAGCTGAGATTCAGAGACATAAAGTGACTTGCCCAACGTCACTCCTTGAAGGTCAGAAGTAGAATTTGAACTCATGTCTTCCTGCTGTCTGGTCTAATTCACTATTTGCTCTGCTCTGCTTTACTCTGTTAACTATCAGAGAGTCTCAGGAATGAATGGGGTGAAAATAAAAAGGGTAGATGGAAAAAGACTGACTGGTGACCTGACATATTACATTAAGCCCACGAATCTTGCCCAGCATTTTATAATTTTAAAAATGCTTCCTCTCTCTCCTTAGGGTTTCCCTTTCTTTTCCTTACCAAATTTCATTCACTGTAAAACTACACTGCCAAAATGAACACTTTTCAATAAAATATTCCCTCCCTCCACCCCATAACATTCCTTCAGAATACTGACATATTCAACTTAATTTCTGAGGTTCCAAACTGAAGGTCCAGAATGACACCAACTTTTAGCTCTTGGAATTACTCGGCCTCTGCCTTGGATCCATTTACTCTTAAATGCACCTTGAGACATAAAAGGGGGCTATTCTTTTCCCATTTTCTTCACTGCTAATCTACCACTCTCCTACCCCCACTACAGATATATATCCTTTTAGTGTGAAACTAAATGCAATGCATCTAAACAAGAAGAGGCTTGTGTGTCATAGGAAATGTAGGCAGGCACCACAAGGGCCGACGGGCCTGCAACAAAAACCTTAAGTGCATCAGTGGGCATTCTTTGCCATACAGTCCCTTGCTCTACTTATGGAGAAAGATGTAATTCAATCACTCCGTACTAAATGGATGGTATAAGCCTTAGTACATCAAAGAAAAGAAACAGGCAAGGCTAAATCTAGAACCTTTTATTTTATGCTATCTGAACTTGTCCTTTCCAAAAATATTACAAAAGGCAACATAAACAGTTACAGGAAGGAAGAGCCAAGCTTAACTTCTGGGCATAAAAAATATGTCTACCTACTCCTGACATCAGCAGACGTTTGAATTCACCCAATGGTTCCCATTTGACATTTGCTTTGTCCCATTCTATACACCAAACCATTCTCAAGCTAATAAGCTTAGCAACTATTTAAATAACATGCTTCTCCTATTATTGTACCAATTTTAAAATCATCTAATAAAAGTGTGTCAGTTTTCTAAAGAAAACATTTATATTGCATATCACCAACTTGTTACCAAGGGTACTGATTTATAATATGACTTACATAATGCGATAGATAAAATGTTTTACTCTTAAGAACTGTTTGAATAAAGTGATCTCCCCATTCCCCACAAAAAAGAAACCTATGAACTTCAATACATTTTGTTACTTGATAAAACAATGCAACTTTAAAAGGAATAATTAATAATTTTTAAAAGATCACAAACACGTTTATAGAAGGAGCAATAGAAATGAAAAGGTAACACCATCCAATTTATTTCAATTCAAGAAGCATTTACTAAGCTCCTACTATGTGCCAGTCATTCAGCTAGATGACGGGGATATAAAAGCAAAGATGGGGGGGGGGGGAGTCCCTGTCCTCAAGGAGTTTACATTCTATTCAGACACCACATTGAAGAACTTTTAGGACACAAATATGAAACTGGTATAAAACATGCGTGTGATGATCTGAGAAGAAAATCGTTCCTATGCATAAAGTACACAGTACTGGGTGCTCAAGACCCTTCTGTCGACTGATTACAGGTATATTATGCACTTGAACAGCATGGTTTAAAAAAGTGGCATACAGCAGGTGCTTAATAAATGCCTGTTGAACGAGTATTACTGGATATATAAGAGCACACCTTTCATTTGAAAAACCCTTGTCAAATTTAATTTAAAATGGGGCGGGGGTAATTAGGTGTCTTGAATTTCAAACAATCTTGGGATGTTCACCTTGATTTGGTCGATTTTTTTTCTCCCGATTTTGTATTCCCCTACTTAATTGTAAACAGGGATTTTAAGGCAGGGTTTGTATGTAGTGTCATCCTCCCTTTCTCTTCCTCCCCTTTTCTAGTACAGCGCACCTTAGGTAGGGTAGGGCCTTAAACCAAAGTCTGGTTCATAATCTGAAGGCAAAGTGTTTTTAAGTATAAAATTTTAACAACAACAAAAAATGGTAGCTATGAAATACTTCAATCTAATTTAAAATATTTAATGATATTTAATGACATTTCAAATGATATGTTTATATATAATGAACAGAAACCAAAATTCACAAAACTGCTATCGATTTTTCTTTTTTAGTTTCTTTGAAACTTTGGAGTGGTAGCTTTACTGCACCAACTTGATACCTAAGGTTTCATATCATGAAAGATGACAACACAAGGTCCTAATCTCCAGAAGGACCATGCACGACATTTGCAGCCCAGGCTGAAGGTATTCATTTATTCCCTTCATAAGAAAGCAGAGGAAAGAGCCATAAATGTGTCCTGCTGTAGCCATTGGTAGGAAGACCAGGCTCTCAACCAGACCAAGGTAATGAGTAAATAAGCATCTTGTGGTCCCTTGCAATGAGCTCTGGGATATGTCTACATTAGCACTAATTCCATGTTGAAAAAGTGAAAATAATTGGATGCTTCACACTACTGCCTACATTGAATAAATTCTTAAGTCATTACATGGACATTTGAGTCACATGAATCCAATTAGAGATCAGTGAAATATAAAGAGGTATCTGAAACTCCCCCCTACCACTCCCCTGCCTTTTAAGGGTTGCTCACTGAATATATGACCAACTCTGGCCAAGCCTTGGCGCCTACCTTTCTCTTTTTGGAGTATGGACTGGCGCTAGCTGTCCGTTGGTGGAGGCGTGGGGATTCATTATTAAGGAGGTCTTGGAAGGTGCAGAGGATGGGGTAACGCATGTGGAAGACAGATCCAAGCTGCTATGGTTGTTGCTTGGGGTTTCTTCCGCTGGATGCGAGCTTGTCACTTCTTTCCAGAGCTGCTGCAGTTCGGCTGGAATCATGCCTGAAACAAACAAATTGGATAATTAAATCAATTAACAGCTAATTCCGTCCTCTTCAAACAGTAATTAAATCAAAGAGTCAGTAAACAAAGCCCAGTGTTAGGTTTTTTTTTTGAGTGTGTGTGTGTGTGCGTGTGTGTATGTGTGTGTGTGTGTGTGTGTGTGTTAAAGGCTTCATACTTTTCTGTTAAAAGCCTCTAACATGGGATTCTTGTTGAACTGTAGCAAGAAAGGCAATTTTAAAATGGGGTCCTTATAGTATGTTGAGCGAGAGAAGGGGCTGCAGAAGGCTGGGACAGTCCCCGCTCACTGACCAGATGAGCAAACTGAAGCCCAGCCAAATGAAGGCCTTATGTGAATGAGATCCCTCATCAGGGCAGAATTGGGATTGGAAATCCACCACTTGGAGCCTAGTTCTTTTCCAATCAGTGTGGCTAAGATTTTTTTCTGATGCTTGGCCTGGATGTCTTCTAAGATTCTTTCTAGTTTTCAATCTACAACCCCATGAGACTCCATCCAAATTTTTTTTTCACGGATTTTGATAAGTGAATAACTACTACCTTATTTTAAGACACAAGGAAGGACTTGAAATAAAATTATTCAACTATGGTATTATGACAACATGAACCACAACATGACTAATTTTTTGTGCTTGAGCCTTAAATGATGACAAATAGCTTTGTTATTAAATATAGTTTTTATTAATCACTTTTAGACATAAATTATGAATTCATATTGTCTTCCTGAAATGCTTTTCAAATTTTAACAGTCAAATTGATTATACTATGATTATTTCATTAACACACCTATCTTCCTCATTAATTTCGGTTTCTAGGACTGCTCACTTAATTGATGGATGTGTCTACTGAAAAACTGTATAACTTTTTATACAAGTAACACTATTATTACTGTCATTTCTTAGATCAATGCTAATGAGCCATTCAAGAATAAAATGAAAACATTAAAGAAGCTCTGGGTAATAAAAAATGTTGTTTTCTAAAGGGGTCAAAGTGGACAGAGGCTTGAAGACACACATGTCATGTGTAAACTTGACTTTCCCTGCGAGAAGTAGAGACATTACCCATATGTCATGCCCACCATTTTGGGTGACCTAACCTTTAATCAGATGACATTTCTCTACTGAACCAAATTCCCAAATCCCAAATAAATAAGACACATTTCATGTTAGGAAGCATACAGGAGAAAAATATTTACAAGGGTAAGCGCAGAATGACAATGTCCCTTGAAAGGATACCTAAAAATGGAACTCCTGCGTGTTTCAAGGCAGGCCTGTGGCAGAACCCCATTTCCAGGTGTCTTGGATCACCGTTCATTGTTTCAATCAATTGTAACACAGCCATCCTAGGAAATCTGCCATTTTCTGAATCTATAAAAGCAGTGGAAACTGGCATGTATCTTAACCAACCTAAGGTATTGAATTAAAGGAGAAGGCTGTATGCATTATATTCATTTGAAACACATAATAAAAAATGCCAAGGTCTAAATTTAATTTATTTTTGTCATTTAGAATACAATAGATAGATAATCATCTCAACGTGATCAGCCAAACATCTTTACTTTGCTAAACTGTTAAAGATTTTAATTATGCTAGCTTTGGAGAGCACGGGTCTAATGAGGCGATAGACTCCAGAGAATCTAAGTGGTTAAGAACTGTGAAATGAGTCTGATAGGATTTTTTTATATTCACCGTGGATCGTTTGCATATCAAAGAGGAGTAAATTATTGCACAGCAGACCAATAACCTTCCCCGCCTTTCTGAGAGTGGCATTAACAAAAACAGTTGGTATCTGGTAACTATTCTCCACAAAAATGCGAAAATGCTTAAGTGTTTGCAATTAATATATATTAAAAAGGAAGCTTCAATTTATACATTAAGTGATCAGATATTCCTAGAACATATCTACCCTTTTAAAGCTAAGTCATCTTTCTTTCATAAAAATCAAATGCCAATTATATTTTGATGGATTTTGTCCCAAATGAGCATTTAGTTATTAGACATATTCAATTATTACTTGTCCCCTGAAATTAAACCTCCGAGGCAAATTAAACAAAGAGAAAGGTCACTACCCAATCCTATGTCCTGTTTTGCTGCATCTGGGCTATTATTTTCAAACACCTTGCAAAGTGACAGTGCAGGATGCAGGGATGTATTTTTAGCGAACATGCTTGACAGCACTGTCTGCACACTAACAATTACCTGTGAATACCGCTGACCCTTACTCCACTGTTTACTCAATTGAAACAATAGTGAATAGACCCTTCTGTTGATGATAGGTATTAATATGAAACTACACAAGTTAACACCTCTTTTATTGTTTAGGAATAAACAAATATTAAAAAGATGAAGTTGCCCATTTTTCAAATGATAAACTCTTTGATTTGGGGTCATTTTATTTCATGTAGGGAAAATCCTATTCACTGTCTTCTGTATCTTTTTCCTTCTGAGAAGAGGCAAGGCTTGTAAAAGTCTCCAGCCACGCCCTCCATATTTACCCAGCAAATGAAGACTAAAACACATTGTATCACTATCAGCTCTAGACCTAAGATCGTAAGCTCCATCTTTCCCTGTGTGACCTATTGCAACATCACTCAGGTTCACCTCTCAATGATGTGTGTGTGTGTGTGTGTGTGTGTCCTTCAACTGAGGAACTGGGAAAAATTAAATTAAAGAAATAGCGTCAATACTTTTTCCTGGTCAAATTTCAAAAATAAGTTACTTTAATTATAGTATCCTCTCCTGTAAAGGCAGAAACTGATGTCATAATTTAACGGGTGACATCAGACATGCTTGGGGTGGTCAAATCAGTGATCTCCACGGCTGCTATAGTTAGAAAATAACATTAAGCTGCTGGTTCAATGAATACATCAAAAGATGCTCATTTGACAGTCAAGATATCCTGATAGCACTAAGACAGTTGAAAGGAAAGCCAGTCACTCATCAGGCTAAATGGATATCAAATTTCCAGAAACTAAGCATTTCCTCCAAAATGATGTAGGAGAATAATAGTACCAAGTTAAAGAAATCCATTAACAGGTACACAATAAAGTGTATAATTTGCCTATCTCCAATTCACATTTTAAAAATTAGAAGGTCAGAATTTTACTGAATTTACAGTTGGGATTAAAAAAAATAGCCCTGTCCTTTAGGAATCAGTAACTACAATGCAAAACAACTGTGATGTGCTAATTATTTCAGGTCGAAGGGAGGTGCGAAATATAACCTTAAAAGAAAGCCTGTCCATTCTGCAATAGAGAGTGCCATCATTCATCTTTTAGAGCCATTTACTATAAAATGGCTTCAAAGATTACATAGCCCACACTCTGTCATTTTTGAGATCCCCTTAACTCCCTTTTAACATATTGGGGGTACACAGAAAACTGGTAATCCTAAAATAAAAACATCTTGGTTTTGTTATGAACTATCTATCACCAATGATTTTAATGCATGGTCTTGGCTCCTTATTACCTCCTTTTTTTTTTCTCCAGGACAACTGGTCCCCTTCATTATAAAAGAAAATGCAGGCACAGGTTTAAAAAATGTATGTTGTGGGGACAGTTGACAGATTACTGTTCATGGAACTCAATTTCACAACCCCAGGTATCACGGGCTCAAAGACAAACAGAGTTGATCAACCTTTTTTTGTCCTTGTACATCCATACCCAGGTGACCATGTTCAAGCAAGCAGAAAGTTGATTTAAACCTCGTAATGACATCAGTTTTAAGCCATCATCTCTCTGATAAAAAAAAATCATGTTGTCGTCCAACAGGCCTGAATTCTCAAGGCACTTCAAGAAAAGGGGCAGGGGGTGGGCTCCAAATGAAAAAGAACCCCTCCTTTCACGAGGCTTGTCAAGCACACTCAGTTCACTTCACTGCCAAGGGCCTGACCCCCAAGCACCTCTGTTTATGTTTATGTGATCCTGGGCACACTGAGAGGCACCCCTTAGGTTTGAAATCCGCTTTTTCCTCTGGTTGTAGGGGCTAATAGTTCTCCCAGACTGCTAAGCATATCAATCAATGCCATGACTGCTGAATTACCTACTGGTGTCTCTGATGTGTTACCGCACAGATTACACTTCATGCATCACCACATTCATTTCTTTCACATTACACGAGCGTGTCTTGTCACTGCCCAATTGCCCTCTTTTGGACAGCTTAACTGATGTACTCTAACAATGAACCTTAGTGAGCAAACTTAATAGTGGAGAAGCTGTGGGAAAAAATGAGAAAGGGTGAAGCTTGAGTCCAGTGGGTGTGTAAGAACAGCCTGTGATGTTTCCAACAATAAACCTGAAGGTGTAATTAAAGCACGTTTTAACATTTTGCCAGCCCAAGGCGCATTAGCCTATATGCCCTTTCATTTCCTTTTGTATTGCTCAGTTACCAAATCTTCTATTTTGACAGCAATGCAGGGGGTGCTGATTAAACACCAAGGATTTGAACCATCGAAGCATAAATAAGGGGTGAGGGTTTGAGGAAGAAAAGGAAAAAAATGGAGAAAAGGCTAGGATTTCAAAGTTGGAGAAGAGATAGATTGAAAAAGGGTGTGGTCAAAGGCGTTCAGAGAAACCTCTAACACCAGAATCCCTCCCTGGGTCCACTGGAGAGGAAACTTTCTCAATTATTTCTCACCCATTCTCAAAGCAGCACTCACACTGAAATTTTCCTATTTTCCAGTAACCCTTTTCAGAAGGAACAGAATTTGGTACTATTTACAAATGTCTTTAACATAACAGTCTGTAAGACAATGTATAAACAAACATAAACAGGAGTGTGAACTAGCTTGAATGGAGGAAAAAACTTCAATTTGCTTTGACTGAGATCCAATCCAATCCAAAAATATAACGTACTTACTATGCGCCAGCCCTGTCTTCAAGGAGCTTACAATCTAATAGTACAGGGAGACAATACACAAAAGGAGACAGATGGGGAGAGTCTTTTCACAAACATAGACTGATTTGACACTTCCAAAAATGAGCTTTTTTGAGCTTTGAATAATCTATGGACTTAGAACAGCTCAAGCCAACATGTCTCCCTAAAAAGTGCTACATTTCCCATTCAAACTGCATGTCCAAAGGCTTTAGAATAAAACATTAGACCAGTAGGGGTTCTCAAATGTAATTCACCAAATTCCACAAAACTTCAGTGTCCCTGATTGAATCCTAAAATTTCACAAAGTTAAATCTAAGGACTGTATCTATTGTGAGAAATGTGTGGTCTTCAAAGTCAGGGTTTGGGATTTAAACTATTGTAAAAACAAGCTTCCATTAGCGTTTCTCTCAGTCATGACAAAGACCTAACTTCTGGTTTTTAGACAACAGAGGGGTGTGTGTGTGTGTGTGTGTGTGTGTGTGTGTGTGTGTGTGTGTGTGTACAAGTGCGCTCTGGGGGGCTTGGTATAA
This sequence comes from Gymnobelideus leadbeateri, assembly GCA_011680675.1. NCBI lineage: Eukaryota > Metazoa > Chordata > Mammalia > Diprotodontia > Petauridae > Gymnobelideus > Gymnobelideus leadbeateri. The sequence continues at coordinate 186,865 of WOXC01004906.1, read as the reverse complement.
GTCCTGAATGCTACATATTGCTTATAAAATAAAAGAGGGTGGAATTTGAACAAATTATAAAATAAAGAATGACTTAAAAATTAATATCTAAACCACAAAAGGAAAATGAGTTCTGCCAAACTTTGGTAAATGGCTAAAATGTTTCATTTAAAAGGTGCTTTTCATCAGGTAAACACACAGTGAATCCTGTGCAGTATAAAACTCTAAGACAATGAGCTGACTTTCCAAGCCTGAGTTTGTTGCTGGAAGTCTGCATTCTTTACCATGACTCCACTCTCCAACTTCACCACACAGAGGGGGTTCACCTTTCTTTATATATGAATGTCTTAGAGGGATGACCAGGTTCTTCAGTCATGAATTAATCCATATTCATTCATAAGGTAGTTTAGATCCCCTTCTTCAAAATTCAACACATACCTTGAGCAATAGGTTGGAGCGGAAGGCCAGGCTGTCCAGGCTGAATGGTCAGCAGGCCCTGACGTTGCAAAGACAGGAGGTGTTGCTGCTGTAACTGCTGCATCTGTAAGAGCTGTTGTTGAAAGGCCAACTGCTGGGTAGCCGCCACCTGCTGTTGCTGTGGCTGCAAGAAACCAGAAATGGGGGTGGGGTGGAATTAGGTAGATCCTTACAAAGGATAGTCAGAAGCATCAAGTTTTCAGACTTCTCAACATCATCAAATATTATGATATACAGGACTTGGTGCCACATGCTCTAGTGAAAGCCCACAGACTAGGTCACCCATTAAAGGAAACTGATTAGGTTAATTTATTACCTGTGCTATATATTAGCCCTGACTTGACAATCATTCGTCCACCAGGGCTACCTTTTCCAGCATCTTGAAAAGTTAGGTCTTCTATTTAAGACTTCAACTTCTAAGACTCTGAACATTTTAATTGTTCTCATTATAAATAAGACTGAGTTAACTCTCCTCCAGAGGGATTTGAACCCTGAACCTTTGAGGTGTAAAGGAACATGCTGCTCTTTTCCCTCCTTCTCCAGCAGAAGCTTTTAACTACTCTGTTTATCACTTCTGACATAAATAAATGAGAAAAAATCAGACCTTTGAAGAAGAAAAACTTCATCTAATATTGTTAATTAGCCATGACAAACGATGAAATAACATTGTAAATCTTTCATAGAAACAGCCACTAGATTTTAATTACACACATTCATAATTTAGCAAACAACATCTTACTTGAATGTGAGTATGATATGTACAGTACTCTCAGCTTCATATCCCCCAATTTCTGGTTAGTTAAGAAAGCCCCTAGGTTTGTTGCTCATTGTGGATTTTTTTTTCTTCTTTGTTCTCTAAAAACCACATGGAAGTCTTTACATTATGATAAATATCTTTTTGCTTATTGTACTAATGACGGAAAACTTTTGTTGTGTAAAACATCAATACACCATGCCAGTGTTTAGGAGCTTCTTGTGCTAGCCAAAAAAAAAAAAAAAAATTAATGTAGATTTCCTTAGTAATTATCTGAGTGATAGAAAGATAATACAGTGCAGGAGTACAATAAATAGAAGGAAATTATCTAATATCCCTAATCTGCTAGGAATCATACTAAGGTGGAGGTCTTATCCACATTATGGCTAACAATTATGGAAAGAAAATTAACCCTTCACAAACTGCAGCCAAAACAGGTAAAGAAAGAGATACATTTAACTCTCCTAATTATGATTATTTTAAAATATCATAGAGATCACATTTTATATGTGTTCCTAAAAGACTTTAAGGGACTATCAACCCTTTCAGTTCTTATATGACCTTGTTTAATAATTATACCTTGGAGAATAATTATATCCCACTTGACCTAACTTCTGGTCTTATCTGACATATACATAAAATAGAATATATGTTTTAAACCCTTCTGACTGAATGTTCAAAGAAAGAAGAAAATGTTGTTTTCCTTTTAATCCCCAAGTAGTTTATTTTACAGTAAAAAGCCATCATTCTCATATTAGCAACCAATTTCAGACTTACTACCATGCCACTGGGAAAGTTAATTGAGTTTCACTCCAAAAAACAAAATCTATAGCACTGACAACAAAAATTTAAATAAATTTAAATGAAAAGCCAGTGTTTTCATTTTAGGAACAGCATGCATAAAATGATCCAATTGTTTTCACTCTTTCCCAAGTTATCATATTAATGTAAAATCCAATGATAGTTATATTCATGTCAAAAATATTTTTTCACTTCTTCAACAGATATTAATTCCTAACATTCCCCTACCTCCTCCTGCCCCCCCTCCCCGGTCAAAAACATGAAAAAAATGGATTCAATTTTCTCTAGATTGAACATAATCTTTTGGGAGTCCCCACCCTTTTATAAATTAAATGCCTAAAAATTATTTATTTATCTAAAATGACTGATGGCCTCTCTGTTGTCTCCACAAGCTATCCCTAGGAAAAGCTCATGAAAGCTCTCTACATCTGAAAAGCCAGGATATAAAAGTATACAAGGCCCATTGTCCAAGAAAGAATTTAAAAGCAACACACGTTGCCAAACTGTGCTCCCCACCCAGTTACCAAACACAGGATACGAGCAAGTTTGTTTACTTCTCACAATTGAATGCATACAAAAAAGGTCTCAGTGCAGTCCTGTTGTCAGGTCAGTAGTCAGTGTTAAAATGCTGAAATATCCTGATAAAACTTGCATTTTTGATCCCCTCCCTAAAGCTTCTGTCAAAGGTCTGTTTTCTTTTCTTAGGTTACTCCCTACTGCCTAACATAAACTGTCATAACTGCTCGAGGACAAACGGCCTTTTGCAAACAATCAACTCAGCCTAGGCTCAAGTACAGAAAATAGGATTCTTCTTCTCCCTTGATTTACAATTAATTCTGCCTATTTTCCACATCAATTCTGTCAAATATTAATGAGCAGTTACTCCAGCAGCTACAATGGGGTAGGTTCCCCTCCCCCTCCCAAACCTCCTTAGAATATCCATTGAGTTAAGACTTGGGCCCTAAACTCAAGAAGGGCCAGAATGTGCCCTTGATCTGGCCTGGAAATACATCACTACAACTTTTGGAGAAATGAGAGTAAAGGGTATGTTGTTCTGCTAAAGGTCAAGTCTCTTACTGTAGAAATATATAAAAGGGAAAAAAAACAAGGGAAGGGGTGGGAGCCACTAATGACCAGGGGATTCAGTAAATTAATACACTTGTTCCATCTGTCGACATCCAAGTTCAAACCTTGTTAAAATCATAACCACCCGTCCACATCATGAAATTCCAACCATGTGACTCCATTGTCATTTTTAGCACAAAAGGACCACCAACTGCATAATAATTTCAAGAGAATGCCCTCAACTCAGGAAAATAAGGATCATCCTAACTGAAAGATATGTGGGATGAGATTCACTATTGCAACAGGCCTTTGCCAAATCCAACTGCACAGTAAACATATAGTCGATTCAAGGAAGGTATGTCCCATGTGCTCTCATACCTACCCAGAGAAAACACCCAACTCCAAGCTGTTCTCTATTTTAACCTTTGCATGCAAAGAGTATGGTCAAGCAAGAGCAGAGTATGTTTAGAGACACTGAAATGCCATCACATTGTCTCACTCTGCCTTCTCTTTCAACCCAAATTATGGTGTCACTTTTTGCCCCAGAACTCAGAGCCCTCATCTTTGTCTGGGAATGGTCCCCTTTCTGACAACAGCAATTTAGTAGAGTTAACTTTTATCCTTCATTCTGCAGTGTAACTTTCCCCTTCAACTTTCTTTATCTGCCCTCGGAGCCCATCTGAACTTTCATGTTCTCCCAGCATGCAGGCGTGCATTCCCAACTATGTCTAATAGACCAAATAAGAGGTTAATAAGAAGTGGCAACAGAAAGAAAAAATCCAATCGCTGGTAACTGATAAGAATGACAGTGGCAGCCCTTTATTGTTTGTCTTCAAATATCGAGTTAAAGATCTTTAAAAAACTAAATTTTGACGCCTTTGAAAAGCAAGAAGCACAAAATAACAACAGGGGGTTATTGCCTGCCAGCCACAGGGGAGAAGCTCCGGAATTCTTCTTCTCCCTTTTGAAGGCTGTTAGAAATCGGATTCAAAAAAGCAACAGCAGAAGGAGAAAGCCTCTTGAGGCTGTAGCCATTTCCTGTGATCATGCATAATGTGCTTCAAAAGTGAGTTTTTCCCAATTCTGTTGATCAATTGCACCTCCTTCCTATTCGCTCTTTTTTTCTGCTGTGTTTACATCTGATGTGACTCAATGACAAGCACTGTCTGAGACTGTGAAACAGGCCTGTCATGTTGATTTATGGGCGCATCAAACCACGACTTGTCCAAACTGAAGCTCGCAGTTCATTAATTAGAGAGTTGTGACTTTGAAGTCAGCTTTCAGACTGTGGTTTTTAACATTTGGCTTAATTTATATGCTCTTGAATGTGGATCTCTAAGGAAAAAACTGAAATTCCCTTCTTGTCTTTGAACTTCTTTTGACCGCACAATAATCATTTCTTTGTCCAGAGTGATGCCTGCATCCCAGAGTCATTAACGCGCATTGAACTGCCACTGATGAGTAAGCCCTACTGAATTAGAAAAACAGCCAGCAAAACAAAGCTGAGAGCATTCTGCACAGTGATATCTCACAATTACATGCCTTCCCTCCCTGTGCCATTTCCATTTTAATTACTGTTAGTCCTTTAGATTTACATTTTAGACACTTTTTAATCTGTTCCCTTTTTATTATAGCAGCACCCGTTACCCACTATACTTAAGGTTGTGTCAGCATTTTCATTATAACAGTTCCTCCCCACATCCCTCCCCCCATCAAACTCCCTGAAGCCACCACTACCAGCACCACAATCACATTCCCCCACCCCAAAACAAGCTTTGCCTTCAGGGCTTCATAACCAGGTGGCAAAAATGGGATCCCCTTGGCACAGGAAAATTACGAAATTTGGTGGGGAGGAGGGACTAAGCAGGAAGACAGAAGAGTCAGGTCATCCTCAATATGGAAAATTAGTATAATTCAGCAACTTGCACATGAGGGATCATGCCATCTAAGATGGACAGTAGGACTTTCTCATTATGGGAAGCTGCTCAGTCAACAATGCCCCAATTAGTCAAAATGGTTCAGAGGCACAAAGAAATCATGAAATAGGAATTTACACCACTCAGTGAATTACGACTCATACCATCCCCAGAAGAACTGTTCATCAACAAGAAATATCTATTATGATAAAAATATCTTCAAGAGCAGGTAACATATGTAATAATGCTACAAACATATCAATATGCTCAGATTTGCACCAAAGCTGAGAAAGTTGGGTCTCTACTTCAGGGCATCACCGTTCATGTGTTAATAAAAAATATAAAAGTGGCCACAATGCTAAATGTTTTAACCTAAACTTACTCCTTTTGAGAAGGATAGTGGATTTATGATTTGATTAGTTATTATTTAGAAAGTGCCCATAAAACTAGAAAAGGGAAAAAAATGTGAGAGTAATATGCTTAGAGGGCTGGAGTATCTGACCATCTTCCTGAACTCTGTGACTGTCAACTCATAATAAAATGGTTCTGAGGGGAATTATTTTCTTTAATGTACAACATGGAAAAAGTCTAGCTTCATAATCCCAAACTGTATTAATGGCATTATGTAGTTTTGCCTGCCCCTCCTCCATAAAATCCCTAAACAATCCAACTGGATGGAGAAGACTTAAATATCTCTGAGGAAATCTGGACCCTTAGTTACGCCAGTTTCCAAAAGCAGCACTGAAGATCCTGTTCACAACACTTGTCCCGTACTCACAGAACAAGGCAAACGTGGAGCAGGGCAGTATAATATGTGGCAGAGAGCAAATGGAACACAGAAAAATTAGAGAGAAAACAGGACAATAACTCTGAGGCTGAAAGCTGAGCCCCGATACAGTCAGCTCAGTTGTGCAATCATTTAAAAGATGAATGACAGTTTAATAGCCACTAGACAGTCCTCAGGGATCTGTGGTTTGAAAGTAAAATATGTATTGTCTGTACCTCTTTAGGCTGTTTTCCAGCATGTTGTTGTTGTAAAAGTTGGAGCTGTAACTGTTCCTGTTGTTTTTTGTAAAACTCTTGAAGCTGCTGCTGCAAAGAAAAGCAAAAGATGGTAAGTAACCAAGTGGAGGAGCCAATTCCGTGTCCCTTTCAGTGTAATACACAAACTGTGATTTGAAAAATAGCATCCTTTTATCTGTAATGGTCTGACCTTTAGTTTGAAACTCAACAATAAATTCAGTGCACACTGACTATTCTTGGCATTATCGTCTGAAAAGTAATCTCCAAAATGAACTGATGAAAAACATACCATTTTCTACACAAACTAATTAAAATAAGGCAAGGAATGACCTTTGATTGTAACAACAAAGCGAAGATGCCCTTGTTGAGAGAGACTGGTAAATCTCTGTTGTGAAACATATCCATGCTTTCTAAATGAGAGGGTCTGACTGTATTCAGTGTTGGTCAATACAAGCACAGACAGTGTGGGTGCTCCTCTGCCTTTCTGCCTCCCCCTCCCCGCTCATTCTGCTACCACCACCATCACCACGGTCCTGCTGATGTATGGCTTGTATGGTTTAAACATCCACCGGGAAAGAATGCTGTATGTCGAACAGCCAAATGACAACCTGGAGTAAATTTTAACATTAGCAAAAGTGAATGGATTCCTGTAAAATAGCACTTTCAAATGTGCTGCAACCATGAGGGTTCACTCATGTGTCAGAAGAGATACTTCTCTCTTTCAGATATTTGGTTCTGTTGATAAGATAAATGTTGGAAATGTTCAATATGACCACAGTCTTGTGTGTTCTTTTTTTCTCCTTACATTCAATTTAGAAGTCTCTCACCTAGAATAAGTTTCAATAGGGTCAAAGCTTTAGAGCCCCAAAGGACCTAAGTCATCATCTGTTCCTCTCCCTCCCATCCCATTTCTATTTCACAGATGTGGCCCAAGGAAGTGAAATTAACAACAATAACAACATCTAGCATTTATATAATATTTAAGAGTTGGTTAAATGCTTCACAAATATCTCACTGATTCTCACAATAAGACAAGTGCTGCTATTATTATTATTGGTCCCATTTTATAGAAGAAAAAAGTGAGGCTGAAAGGGTTTAAGTGACTTGCCCAGGGTCAAACATCTTAAGGAAACAGATGAAGCAGGTGTCACACAGGTAGGAAGTGACAGAATCAGTGACTGAACCCCAGTCTTCTGACTTGAAATCCATTATACTTTCCAGTGCCATAGTAAGTGCTTTAAAGTTTGAACACCTAAGAAGTCCCTTTAAATATTCCAATTCTTAACTTAATCCTAACTTCTTATCATGAAACATTGGTGACCTTCAAAACACCGTTATTTATCGAGAGAGAGAAATTCACATTACGGGTAAGGAAACTTTTATTGCTTTTGTTCTCTTCTCTTGAAATGTGAGTAGCCGGAGCATCTTACCATATGAGGGGAGTGGGTATCACCCACCGACTAGTGTCTGGGACCAGGGAGTGGATCAGTGATTTGTGTGGCAAGGGTTAGTGTGGCTGTCTTGCCAGGTAGCAAAGTCACTAGTTACCTGTTGAAGCATGAGTGCCTGCTGTTGCTGAAGCAGGACTTGGAGCTGCTGTGGGGTGAGCACTTGTTGCTGGAGGATCTGCTGCATTTGCTGGGGAGTGATAACTTGAGGTGTCATCATAGCCACTGACACGGGGACCTAGAATAGCAATAAAGCAGAAACACTGAGTAGAAGAGCCAAGGTTTCCCAATCAGATTTGAAGCACTCATCATTCTGCCGAGAGATTTACCAACTTTTCCTGCCAAATTAGCTTTTCCAAGGGGAGGCCTGCTTACAAATCCCATTGTGCTATTATTATAAGACTGATAAAGCTCTGTATCATTCTCTGCCGCAGCAGACGGCCTTGCAAGGAGCAAAAGGGGCGAAACCTTAACAATGCTCAGAGTGAAGATAAAAAGCTCTCTGTTTGTTACTGGGAAATATTCCCTTTCTTCTTATGAAATGATCTGTAAGAAGTTAACTAAAACTTGAGTTTTCCTTTAGAGATCACAGCAAGTAGAAAACAAGTCAGGTGTGTGAGATCAATGTGATCTATGGTTTATGAAAACAGTGACTTTAAGAGAAACCAGTAGAAACTCAAGTCAGTGAATCACCTCACCCCTGTGCCCATGTGAGTAGCAACACCTTCACTAGGATGCTTCTACCACTCCATATTTGCCCAGCATACAGATGGCTTCAATTCTTTCATTTTATGTAAGATACCATTAAAAGCCGCTTTCCATGACATTTCAGTGACAAATAGTTACAGTGATGAACTTGATAGCATTTCATATTTGCAACTGTTAACACGTTTCTGCACGGGCATCTTTGGAAGGAACCTGTACACTGTATCTGAAAGGATGATGTCTTGTTCAGATAAAACACTGACATTAAAATGACAGGCTGTCTTGGCCAAGGTTACACAAATTGTATTCAAGCGGATACCTAATAACAATGCTATGAATTCTGCAAGCTTTCTAGAATGTAATTTAGCTATTCAAAATAATCACTGCACTTGTGTTTAATTTGCAGACTACATGAGAACCATTTTGTCAGTCCCAGTAATGCAAGAAGACAATTTCATGAGAAATTCCAGAAGAAAAAAAAAGGAAAAAGTAAGAGCAAAAATGAGAGAGAGAGAGAGAGAGAGAGAGAGAGAGAGAGAGAGAGAGAGAGAGAGACAATGAAGGTAAAGCCAAAATCTGTATGACTTTAAACAGTAATATTTAAGCATCTTACTTTTCTTTAGTTTCACATCAAACATGTGACAGCAAGAAACTAAAAGCAGTAAAAGATCTACTTTGTTCAAAAGGATCTGCTGTCATCTCCTGTATTATAATAAAAGGTAATAACATGTTTTGCACTTTGCCAGTGCACCACTACCAAAAAAAAAATCAGCAGACAATAGCTGATCAGAAGAGAAAAGAATTTTTAAAAATCCTTCAGGAGAGCAATAAGCAATAGGGAGAAGTGCAGTATTAATTTTACGTAACATAATGTCTTAATATGCAGTTTCTCTTGACTTTTTCACATGATTTGTCCTGTCATTTGCAGAGCGAGCTCGCATCCCTAATTTCACAGTCATTATGCACTGATGTCCTGATTTCTCAGCATCACTAATTTTGATGAACTAAAATTGGTTCCTGAAGGTCAGATTCATGTACAGGGAACAGTCACCAATGTTGTTATGTATGTGTTTTGTGTGTGCATGTCTGTGGGTGTTAAATTAAAAAAAAAACAGCTTCAAAAGAAAAAAATAGTTTATATTCTTATGATATTTCATTCAGCCAGTACTGGAAGGTCATCAATGAATTCTTTGTATTGTGGTTGGCTTCTGAATGTAGATTAAGATACAGTGTAATTTACAGTAGGCATGAATTTTTAGCACTGTTTTACGTTCCCAAGAAAGGAACAGAGGTACGTATGACTGTGCAGTTCGTGTGCTCACACACACTATGTAGGTATGAAGCTGTACACGTAGAATACACAAACTAGTCTTTATTCAAGAAAAAGCTTAACACCCAATATCGATGTTTGCAATAGCTAATTATCACAACAATCATGATAAATACCCATGAGACTATTCAAAGTTTCCCTTTTAACTGAATTCTATCAATTAATCCTTAACTGTTTTAATTTAGAAGTTTTAAAATTTCTCATGTGCACATATTTTGAAGAGTAAATGTTCATCCTGACCTGCTGTTATTATCCCAACACAAGTAGACTTTTACTTGAAATTTTCATCATTATATTTAACTTTGATTAAGCAAGTAACACAAGAAACATGCCTAAGTATTTTTTTCTGTGCATTTCTTGGACTACGTACAATATAAATATTCTCGAGCCAGATTTCTGATGGTGATTAACAGGAAAACAGGCAGGAATAGGGTGGTGTAAAAATTAAACTGAGTAGACAAACACTAAAAATGAAAGAATATGATAGCACACCCTCACTCAGAAACACCTTCCTACCAAGAATTATATTGTTTTGCTACAAATGTTTTACTCCTTTTAGAAAGTGTATCTGCTTCAGTGAGACACACCACCACCCCCTCTCTCCCTTATCTATGAAAATGGGAGAATCATGAACGAAGGAATTTTGGATAATTTTAAAAAAAAACCTCTCAGTTTCAGGCAGTAACTCAAAACTCCTTTTCTAATCTGTGTGTGTGTGTGTGTGTGTGTGTGTGTGAGAGAGAGAGAGAGAGAGAGAGAGACAGAGACAGAGACAGAGACAGAGACAGAGGCAAAGACAGACAGGGACAGAGGCAGAGATAGAGAAAGAGAAATACACAGAAAGAGACATGTTGTATGGGCTCTCACACACATGTAGGTATACTTCAGAACAACTAAGTGGACTCCTTTGAGATCCCTCTTCTTTTTCCCTTTGGGCACTTTGGGGGAGGTATGATGAGTAAGAGAATGGTTAAAAAGCTGGCACAGAAAAGGGGGAGGCAGAAGGAAGGAGACCAAATCACCTACAAACTAGATGATCAGTCCTTGAATAATCTAGAATTGGCAATAGTATTCTGATGGGTTTGAATTAGCTTTACTATCTGAAATCACATTTTTAGGCCAGTTAGCTCTGTGCCTCTAAAATGTGGGCTCTAACTTTAATTTATAAATGCAATAAAACCTAAATTTATCCAAAGTTTCTGCTCCAACATATCATGAAAATAACTCATGGAAACCTTTAACAAACATATTCAAATGGACCAGAAATGACTGTATCCCTCCCCCACCCCCTGGCACTAGGAAAAAAAAAAATATCTAAGCACAGTTTAAGACTTTAAATAGTTAAGAATTATGGCCTATATATCCACTCCCTTAACTCCCAATGTCCAACTTTTTCATGTAGCTAGTCCCTACTAATACTAGGAATCAAAGGGCATGCAGCACCCGCAATAGGCTATTATAGCCCACACTTTATTACCCATTACTACTGAGGTCATTAGCGGTAAGAGTGATTGCACTGGTCTTAACCTATTGATCATTGTAACTACTATCATTTAATCCCGTGTTGAATGTCTGGAAAGCTGCTAAAGGCACACAAGAGAGAGTGCTTCAGCATTGAGAAATAGAGCCAAAGCTTGGAAATTACACTTTGATTCATAAAATCTAGCCAGTGGTTTAAATCAATAGTATTTAAAACAGTCATGTAAGTTCTTAACTACAGTTCTCTAATATTTATGAGTCCCTTTTTGAGTGTATTCAGTCAAAACTAAACTTTATTTTAGATACTGTGTAATACACTTTACAGTACTTTAGATAAAAACACTCATTTCTGAGGTTTTGTGTGCTAGGGAGCTCATACTTTAACTGGTAGTTCAAGCTAATTCTTGATTTCTCTCTCAAATGACAATTTAAATATAATGCGAAAAAAAATTATAACCCCAATACTGCAACTGCCTTAACTATTTGAGTATATATAGAAATGAGTATGTTTTATGAGTGAACAATGAATCATAGAAGGCAGTTTATGAAGAACTAGAATAATTCTGTCTAGCTGCCTTCAGGGATCACAAATTCAAATTAAACTTCTGGCAGACATTTAAAGAATGCTAGCTTACAAAATGATTTTTTTTAAAAAAAGGGAACACGTTTTAGCTCAATTTTCAGAAGAAAATCATGAATTCAAAAATACACTTTATGATACATTGTTGACTGATCCCAACGGGGTGTGGCAGATACCCAGGTGCACCCAAACCTGGCGGTGAGGGTAAAAATACAGCTGTGCTTTGGCTATCGGAACTCTGCTAGTAGAGACCTGCTGTCATCTTAATACCATCAACTGAAAAAAATGTCTTTAATACAAACTATTGCTGTTAAATAGCCTGAACTTCTGGGTAAGTTCTGCCTGATATTTTATTTTTTTCCCCAGAATAATCTCATAATATTTTGGACATGAACTAATAACAGCATGCCTTTTCCCATCCCTCTAAGGGGGTAAATGAGTGATGGAAGGGGGGTGGGGGGGGAGAAGCTTAGGACATAAGTGAGAGAACTAGAAAAGAGAGGAAAAGATTGAACATATAAACACTGAAAATTACATGATCATCATTCTGTCTTCTTTCTAAATGTAAACCAAAACATCCCCTAGCAGTGAGCACCTCTGAGTGTAAACACAAGCACAGAAGCACACATCACATGTAAACTGAGACCTGTATTTTCTCCTTCATTACACTCATTAAAAAGCACCCTCATGATGCCATTAAAATATATATATATATCCTAACCTCATTACATTAATCTGCCATTGTAATTTGGGAAAATTTCAAAGGATGCATTCCCAATAAAAATCTTTTACTATATATCTGTTTCAACTTGTGACTAGATAACTTATAATTGGCCAAGTGAGGTGCTGTCACCTGGTTCCGAATCTCTCTATTGTCTTTCATTCTTGAATTATCACCCCAAACCACCAACTACTAAGTAAAAACGAAATCCTGAGGAGACAGTAGACTGAGTTGGCTTTTAATAATGAAAAAGGCAAAACAGAGAAAAGAAAAAACGAACACCTCACGTCAGATTCCAACTGACCACATTGAGAAGAGTTTGTGTACAACATGGAGCAGAGGGCAGAAAAACCTCATCGAGACAATAGAAAACAGTTTCCATGATTCATCAGTAAGTGGATACAACTGATATATTGGCAAACAGAAAAGCTGAAAAACACAATGCCTCAGTCTCTTGCTATTCCCTATGGAATTGAAAAAGTAGAATGCAAAATCCCTGCATCCAAGAATAAAATACATGCTTGACATAATATTTCAGTCTTTAAAACAAAAAAGCATGCTATTCATGTAGAAACCATAATTCTGTTTCATTATGGAATTTCACTTTTTTGTATCACTCTTTTTGACTTAGCTATTTTGCCACAATACTGTACAATGCATTAAGTCAGGTAATGGTTATTATATTAATGCAACATCATCTAAGTAGTCAGTCATTAGCATAACTGTTCTTTCAGTAACAATACAAAGCCCTATTGAAATTGGGGGGGAGAGAGATAACTCTTTAAAATGCAATTAGCATTTTATTTTATTTTTTAACATTTCATGTATCATGTACTATCAGGAAAGGCTATCTTTCTTTGGCTACATACCTGTATGACAATATTCAGGCTACTCACCCTAGGTAAACAAGCTCTACTAAAGCCCTTTGACCCCCTCTACAGTATTTAAGTAAAAATGGTCATAAATCTATATTTGTTTATGGCAGACAAACTAATGGGACTTCATTTAATCTTATCTAACACTTATCCTGCATAATATGGTTCCCTCCTCCCCTCACCTAGTACCAGGATAATTGTTTAAATATAATAAATATCTGTTCAATTTGCATAAATGCATAGCTTGCATAAATTAAATCCTTCACTTTTGTTAAATAGAGGAAACAAAGGAATATACCCATAAAACTCATCATCTAACAAGTACACCTGTCCTCAAGTTTGCAACTTTTATGATTTTTTTTAAAAGTGGAGATAATAATATTTCATCCTTCCCTCCTCTACCTCCTCTCTCATGGAGGTGGAATGGAAAACAATATAATGTGTATGATTCAAATAAGCTATGACATTTACAATGGCAAAAATAAGTGTCAGGAATGGTCTCTTTCGATGAGTAGGGGTCAACCCACTCTTCAAACACCCATAACTATAGATCTTTAAATCATGAAGAGAATAGAAGTGAAAGAGAAAGAGAAGAGAAAGAGACAGAGAGACAGAAGCTACTAAGTTCTGAAGTATTTAAACATCACTTACGAGTGATGCTTACATCACATCAATCACACAAAGCAGCGGATGAAAGCAGCAGAAGCACTTTAGACATATAACTGTTAAAACAGGTAAGAAACATAAGGCAAGATGACTTTTTGGGTACAATGTTTTAGATCAATAGCTACAAGAAAGGTTTAAGAATCCTCATTTCAATGTCTTTTTTTTATGCTAATGGAGAAAATACCTAGCTATCTCCTCTATGCTTTAGCAAGTGTAAAAAAGATCTTGGACAGTTTAAATGAAAATAAAATTTTTTCAAGTTTATTGATTATCCTGAAACAATAGAGTTCCAGGAAAATACCCAGGCAGACCAAAATGAGAATGAGGTAAGTAGGAAAACAGACTTAGGTGATACTCAGGTGTTAGCACCTGATTTAGAGTAGCAATGGAAAAGTCTTGAAATGGTCCAGCTTCTCACACCTATTTCCAGTTCCCTCACATATACATCACAGCTAAGCTCAAGGGTGCAAATTATATCCTAATGAGAAAATATCAGTTGCTTCTTTGACAATCTTGCCATTCACTGATTTATTTCTAATGAAGACATACTCCAACCAGCAATCTCTTTCTGTGTTAAAGGTCAAAACATGTTCAAAAATGCCTGGCAAAATCAAGGCAAATGGGGAGTCCGTAAAGAAGCCTTCTCATAAAGTGGCGTGGCAATTAGAGTAATTGTGAAAAAGCCGTCTTCAGGAAAAAGTACAAGAAATTAAGCCGCCACGACTGTAACAGGTTAGATGAAAATCAAAATTTAATGTATTCTCCCTTGTGTCATCTTGTTTTGTCAAGACATCAAATAGAATTGGAAAGTACAAAATAACAAGCCCTTGAGAAATCACAGAAGCCGACCTTTTTGATGTTGTTGGTTTACCTTGTTCTCAGTTATTTGAACAATGATGTTTCAGATTTAAAGGCAAGATAAAGCTGAAAAATTAAAACATGATACCAGGTATTCGAAAAAAGTATAATAGAACATTTTTGCCTGGTTCCTCATTAATTAGTTATTTAAAGGCAAATGCTAAAAGAAGGTATAATTATTCTAGTTTGTATTCCACAACGCCCCCCCCCCCCACATATTAATTTCTCTTGCCTCCAAACAATAGGCAGGTCTGAAGGGGATGACAGACAAGGCCATTCATACCTCAAAAAGTGGAGGGGACTAAAATAAAGCTGAGTCTGACTTTCCTCAGACACCTCAATCCTCACAATCTGCACAGACACAGCTTTCCAAATGGATATACATAAGTTTTCTTTTCTTTTCTTTGTTTTAACTAAGGAAAAACTTAATCTGAGAGCAAAAAAAGTATTATTTGGCAAAATAAGAGAAAGTACTACAAATTTTACCTGAACTCTGAACTTCTGACAAACATGTTTCTAGCAATGCAATTCTGCTATCAATAAAACAAACTGCTCCAAAATAAGGCAAGCCTTTTCCCAAACAATAACAAATTTCGCTGATGCTGTCAGGCCTTTTCCACAATCTAGCCTTGCAGGTGTAGATAAAGCCCACAGCACATCAATGATATACAAATGTCACTCCTCTCTGAAACATGTAACTTAGAAGAATACATGCATCAAGCTATCACATAGAGAGCTTTCTCAACTTGGAGCTACCTTTGCCTTGAGACATCAAGGGCATATAATCATCTGAAGAGTAACACAAGCCTGAGAGCCTGAAAATCATATACTTAACCACATTAAACAATAAATACCCGAGGACACCTATCGTTCCTTAGCAATAGTACAAGGCATAAAGAGCACATAATTAAAAAGGCTGTTTAGCAATTAAAACGAGAACTAACTTCTAGGCCCCAGTTGTAGTGTCCGAGAATCTGCTTTTCCTAGTCTACAAACTGTTGCTATACTCGGCATTTGTTTACATTCATTCAGAATCACAAAATATATCTCACCAACTGTACCCAGAAAGGTGCCACCATCAGCTCACAGCTCTGGCTTCCCTTTAGTGATATTATGACAACTAGTTAGTAGAATACAATTAATTTCTCTAGCTTACTCTCATACCTCCTTTAATCTCATTCAGATTTCAATATAGACTTACAATGAAATTTGACTATCTGCACTGACTCATTTTTTTTTTTAAGAAAAAATTAGCAAAAACAACTCCATCAACTCTTTGGCTGCACTAATACAGACAAAAATGGAAATTCGATGCTGTTCATTCATTTTGATTTTAATACCACTGCTTTTTGCATTTCTGTTGAGTTTAGCTAAAGTTGTAATATTGGTCAAAAGCATGACAGAGCTTATTTTTTCAAGCAATTGCTTCTGACAGTTTAAAATCACAGAGCAGTAAGAGTGAGGATTTTTTTTTTAAGTACCTTCAGCTACAAACAAAAAAAAAAAATCAAGCCAACCCTTCCTATCATAAGCTTTCTGATGATTTATGGTTTACCAACTCAGCAAGGTTACGCAACACTGCATGCCTTTAGATGCATTATTTGAGTCAGTTGAGATTTAATTAAGATCACAGCCTCTAAAATCCCTGTCAAATGAAAATTCAGTGAAGACAATACACACTATATAGCCTCATGCAGATTGTCTCCATTCCAAGCTCTGAAATAACATAAGTTAATCCTCATTTCTATGGTGGCAGACAAAAGTTGACTAATTTTGTTTTCTTTTTGACACTTAGGTTGTTTTCTATGGTAAGTCATGAGATCATTCCATTTGGAAGAATTAAGGAGGAAGTCAGTGGCAGAAAATGCACTTGACATTATTACTCGACATAATCATAGTTTTGCTGTGATGTCATTACATTTTTATATTATCAATCCATACCTCTAAGAGTCTTATTTAAAGACATGTTCCTTAAAACACAAAATTCAAGTGAAAGGTACTTTCAGGTCCCTTCTATTTCTATAGAGGACAGGCACTAGTTAAAAAAAAAAGTAAAAGACAAGCCATACCTGTCATCCACAGAAATGACTAAGTTTTGGGGCAAAGCAGTAGGGAATTTAGGTAGAAGAGACTTCTCAGGGGGAAAAGCTGGAAGAATAAACCTTACTCCTCTCAATTTACTAAATATACTATATATACACACACTGTATATACACAGTGTGTGTATATATGTATCATACACACGTGTATATATATACACATATGTATATATACATGTGTATACATAGACACACATAACATATATATATATTTTCCCTAATTTTTCCTCCATATAAATATTGGCCTATGCCATTTTAAAACAGAAATATCTGTAGACTTGTGGTGCTATACCTAGTCCAAATGCATTTTTATTTGCATTATCTTAATATCTGGTTGCTTATCTCATGGCTTAGAAATGACAGGTGCTAGAAGTCTCTTGCTTGACAGGCCACTACACAAATAACTGTCTTGCCTGAAAGGGCTAATGCACTACTAATGAACAATAAATCAACTTTGATTATAAAGTGTCAGACCAATCAGTTTTCAGTTCAGCTCTATCACATACTAGGGCAAGTCAGCCAGAGTATCTGTGTGTAGGTAGTCAGTATTTTGCTTTCATTTTTACACACTGCTCACTCTAGATTTCCAGTCAGACACAAAAATCATTGAAAATTTAGGTGAATTTTTAAAAATAATATGAAGCATATCAATTATAGTGGTGTTGCCAAGTACTTCCTCTCTTCCCTGGATAAAGAGTAAAAATTAGAACCCACAAAGCTATGGATTGCTTTTCTTTAGACACACATGTACACACATGAATTCTAAAGCAATGGTGTTTTTACACTGGGTATGCTAGCTTTGCTACTGAACCACATGAACTATCTTTTATTCCTGCCTCAAAGTCCCTAATCCTAGCCTGCTGGAAAATCTTTTTTCCCCCTTTTCAAACTTTGTTTAATGTAATATCAATTTTACTTGTTTTAAACTTTAAGATCATTTTGGCTGCCTTAATACTGATTATGAAAATAAATCTAACTCAGTGTTTTCCCCCTCTCAGAAACAGATATTAGTCACTGATGGAATGATTCACATTTCCTGTTATCAGACTTAAATGTTTTTTTTTTCTCTTCTTCAGATGTGTCACTTTCAAATGTTGGAATCTATGGAAATGAGCCGATCTGCATTTTTAAAATAGACTTGACTAAAACATTTAGACTATTAGAAGTGTAATTTGGACAGTTGTATATTTCAGTAAAACCCTGCAGAAACTGAAAGAGTTAATCTTAAAGAGGAAACCTATATGTATGTTCTTAGCTCTAAACTTACCACCCACTTCCTAAGGGTTCCCTCCCTCCCATCACCACACGGAGGGGAGGGGAAAAAAAAATCTCATTTCCAGTGAAATCCTGTAGTGAAGGTCTGACACTTGAGTTTGGCTACATTTAGATCCTGTTTAGATCTGAGTATTTCGCTGGAATTCCTAAGACTATTCAATGTCAAAAAACAATCCCTCCTCACTTAATTTCATGTAGCAAATTGACCAGTGAAGAGCTGCAACAATGAATACCTAGGATGTAAGTCTGACAGTGCATTTTATTTATTTGCCTGAATACCCCACCTCTTTTTTGAGTGTGTCTGTGTGTGAACTACTCAAATTTGAACAGCTAAGTTAAAAATAGCCCAGACAGATATGGAAACAAACTATCAGAATGAAAGAAACAGCCATACCACTGGTAACATTTACTGTTTACTCACGACATTTTTTAACATGCTACAAAAGTAGCACACAAATCCTACTTCTCTTTTCCCCAAATGGGTTTTCTAATGCTGAACATTAAATCAAATTGTGCTGGGTGAAAACAAACTTAAGTCTAAAAAGAGCAATAAATGTAAGTATGGTTAAGGAAGGAAAAGCAAATTAAAAAAAAAAAAACAACAACTCGAACACCCACAACATAAACAATACTTCCTCAAACTCTCAATAATGGGGAGAGGGAGAGGGAGAGGGAGAGGGAGAGGGAGAGGGAGAGGGAGAGAGAGAGAGAGAGAGAGAGAGAGAGAGAGAGAGAGAGAGAGAGAGAGAGAGAGAGAGAATGAATTTCTTTTTCCTCCCCAGGAGAGCCGGGCCTGTTGGAACTGTCTCCCCTATTTCTAATTCTGCCTGAGCTGTTTCTAGTTACAGTGCACAACTCAAGTTGGTAAACACAGATTAAAAAAAAAAAAACCCACCCAACTTTTTAAAAATGCAGAACCTCATTTTTCCTCCAAATGCAAAATTAAGAGATCACGCTGTACCCCGGGAAGCCACCCAAATCCCCCAAATCAATCATATTGACAAACCTGCCAAACTCCATTTAGCTGCCACAAACAGAGAGCTGGGCCATGACGCTTTCCCAAGGCTGCCTGTATGGACGTACAGTGTGGAGCTTCCTCAGGTTACAGACAGATTGCACGCGCAAGGGTGCTCCGGAGCTGACAAGATGCAAAACTACCCAATCAGCCACGCCCTGCTCCACCAATCACAACCAGCCTCTAAACAGAATCAGTTCAAACACCCCTACACAATGGGCCTCCTCTTTTTTTTACTGACGGCAGGTGAAATAACGCTTTTGTCTCTGAAGCAACTCTGGTTAATTGCTGTTAACCCTTTGACCTGCCTCTGCTTAGGGCTGTTCTCTGAAAAGCCTGGCAAACAGCACACACTCTTACCTTTAATCAGTTCTTAAGAATGCCCTCCCGCCCCCCCCCCCCAAAAAAACCCTACACTTACAGACAAATAGTTTAGAATCATAACCTTTAAGAGAAATCTGCTGGGGAAAAGCTTGCCTGCCCCTGGAAGTCTCCACCAACACAATAGCTCATAATAATCATTTGAAATCAGAAGGAAATGAAATGACTAAAAGCAACCCTGAAAACATTTTCCTAGAAAACAGTCTTTTTGAAAATAACTTTCACTTCACATTCAATGATTTAACCAAGCCTTAACCTTTTTTTCCAAGAGTTCGCCTGCCAAACTATGTGTGTGCTAGTGAAAAAAAAGGCTGCTCAGGGCACCACACAGGAGTCTGTATAAATAATAACTATCTCCCTTTACCCCGAACCCCTGCCCTCATTACCGTCTCTCTTTTTAAACCAAGCTTGAAGACATTTACCAAAATATACGAAGAAACTCTTTTTAATTGCACCTTAAAAAATACCCCTACTCGCAAGAAACTAACAGGAGCGTTTTGCCAATTCGCTGATATTTGCATGTCTGTAATGCAGGAGGAGAAAAGATTAAGCTGAGCAGAAAGTAAAACTCAACGGACAAAAAGACCCTGTTTTCCCCTAGATTTTCAAGCCGGCGATTGGACAACAGAAGCAATCACCTGCAAACTTCACAAGTTCGAACTTTTAAGAAAAAACTTCCTGGCCTTTATTAGGAACCACAGCAGGTTTTTCTTTTCCAACAAGAAGATCTGTCTGGGGAAAATAGCTCCAACAACCAGTATTATCTATGTCTCCTAAATTAAAAAGGAGCTCCCTCTTCCACCTTTGGCAGCAGCACCTAGCTAGGAAAGCAGACCCCAGCAGCTAGAGTGCTTGGCTTTTCCAAGAATGCAGTTTTCCATGGGAGCTGTAGTGTTCACTGGTGTCAATCTCTCTCACCGCAAGTCACTCAGAACCAGAAATCACATTGATAACGTTTCCAATCAAGGCAATAATTCAGTTTCAATGGAGTCAACATGAACAAGAGACAATACCCTGTTAGTGATGCTGCTGAAGAGCCTCACAGCAAAGACAAAGGCCCCAATTTACTGACAACTTCTGATCAGATGTTAAATGGGAGCCTATGCTGACCGCTCTGCACCCTAAAGTGTTTTTGTGTCAGATAACAAATTTATTAATGGGATTTTTTTCAGGTCACAAAAATATGACCCCACCCTCTCATGAATATTTAATAAAGGATTGAGGGCATGGGGGGGGGTGTATTATTAAGGGAAGGACACTTTAAATCTGCCAGGATGTAATATGAATCACTGTCTCTTAAAGAGACAGAGAACCTTATTTAAAATGAAGATACAGACTTTAAGTTTCCCCAAGACCCAGGATGACTGTGACAGCAATCACACCACAGTAAACAGTTTCTTAGAAAAAAGCAAAAAGACAGCACTTAAAATAGGACCTAGGTGGGACGGGGCCTTGGAGTTCTGTTCAGAGGACCGATGATAAAGTCACCTCTCCCAGCATCTGATTTTTGCAGGGGAGGAAACTAAGTCACAGAAAGGGAACATATCTTGCTCAGGGTCACAGAAGTAACAATGATGTAACTGGCTCAAATTCATGCTGAATCTCACTTAACAAATAAATGAAAATTCAAACAAACTTCAAAGAACTTGTCCAGGGCCACTGTTCCATGCCTATTCCTTCCTTCCCAAATCAGCATTCTGCAAAGATCTGACTACTTCAGAAACATGTTTTTAGTCTATGTTGCCACCAAGTAAGATCCACTGACTACACCAGAATAGGAAAAGCACTGCTACATGGTCTGATTTTCCTACAGTTTCCTCATAAATCGAAGTTGCACTTCCAAGTTTTCATAAGGTAATGCCTTCAGGAGGCATTCCTAGAACTAATGACTTGATGAGTTTTTTTGTTTGCTATTTTGCTTTAAATGCACTGGAGCCATTTCAGCTCTCCTTATGGCTTGATACTCCCTGTGCTCATACTTAAAAAAAAGTCCCAGTAATAAATTAAGACTACAATGCAATGCAGCCCCACCTAGCTGAAGTCAGCCTATAAGCTTTTCCTATACTTGGGCGGTTTTTGGCATACACCAAAACTCATCATTCCTGCTTATACATAAACAAGTATATCAAAAGATGCCTAATTTCCTCAGTGCAGGTATGCTCCCCTCAGAGACAGGTCACAATGCTTTCTCATCTTACTCTACGGCACTCTATGAATTACTGCAGCCAAAAACCGAATGAATGAATTAATCGCCCAATCATCTGGTGGCCAGAATGGTGATGGGCTGGGACTCAGACAATAGCTTTCACATCACCACCCTGGGCTCAGCTTCACAGCCTTTCCAGATTGGCACAATGTGTCCAAACTTGTGCTGCCCTGACATAGCCTTTAGGAATGCAGGGTCACCTCAATACCACAATGAGGCATTAGAGTCTGACTTCAGTGGAGGCATCATTCTGATTAATAAACCGTGTAGTGCAAGGACTGAAGGCTGAAATGAGACCTGAGTTGGAATCCCAGATCTGCCTCTTCTACTCTGTGTGACACAGACAAAGCCACTTCACCTCTCTGACCCTCAGATTCCTCATTTTTGAAATCAGAGGTATGCACCTTCAAGGTCCCTGGCCTGAACACGGTAACAGGAGACATGTAGTTAGCACTTTAAGATTTACAAACTGCTTTCACATATTATCTCATGGAAGTCTCACAACAACCTTGTGAGGGAGATACAACATGTGTTGTTGGTTCCATTTTTTTAGTTTTAAAAAATGGGTCTCTCACTAGTTAACTGACTTGACCAGGATTCCAAAGTAAGTCTGCCTATATTGTGATGGCTCCCAAAACAGAGAAAGAGATCTGAGCTCCAAACAAGTTCGATGGGGAGATAATAAACAGGACTGAGTAAGCCTAGGCAATAACTAAGGTTTCCATTTAACAAACATTTACTGAATATCTAGACAGGGTGGACCACTGGACTAGGGTTTATGGAGAAAAGAAAAAGCCCTCCACTCAAGACACTTCTACCTCTTAGAAATGTATAGAATCAGATGGGTGCTGAGGCCAACTCCAAACCACATAGCTGATTGTTAAACTTTCAGTGGGAGCATTTACAAACTCGCAAATGCTATAAACCAGGGCTTGCCCTTCCTCCCTCCCTCCCTTCTTTCTTCCCTTCCTTCCTCCCTCCCTCTTTTTCTTCCTTCCTTCCTTCCTCCCTCCCTTCCTTCCGAAAATTAAGACTTAAAGTGACGGAGTGTCCTGTGTACATTTTTTGAAAACTTATTGTTAAATATTTACCAGCATGTCCCTATATGTGATAGATACCTGTAATTCAAAGTAATTATAAACTAAAGCTACTTGAGGACAGGAATGGTCTAGAACACTTTCATCTGTATCCCCAGGCTTATCAGTGTGCTTAGCACATAGTATGCACATAATAAATGTCCTATCTTCTATCATCTCTTTCTAGAAAAGATAAGTGTATCAGAGAAACAAAACAAACAAAAACCCAAAGAAGTTATCTGAAGTCTCTGAGGAAAGGTTTCAGTATAATGGGGAGAATCAAATAAAGCTTCCTGAAATTCAGTGTTCAAGTATCAAATTCAAAGGGATAGGCTAACTGGAGGAGGAACGTCATTCTAGGTAGAGGAAACATGTGCAAAAGTACTGAAGGAGAAAAAGTATTCAGAGGTTGAGTGGTCCAGTCTAAAAGGAAGATAGACTATATGGAAGGCAAGGGAAATTGCCTTGAGTATCCAAGTCAGATAAAAACCCACTAAACTGAGTTTCGTGGGAAAAACAGAAAATTCCCATATTCAAGAAGCCGCTAGCTCTTGGAATAAGGCAGGTGCTGAAGCAGCTCAAACCTGTATAGCCTATTGTTAAATTGTCAGGGAAGGGGGCAGTTAGGAGGCACAGTGGACAGAGCACCAGACCTGGAGTTAGAAGGACCTGAGTTCAAATCCAGGTTCAGACACCTAACACAAAAACTAGCCATGTTACCTTGGGCAAGTCACTTAACCCCAATTGCCCTCCAAAAGAGCAAAAAAAAAAAAACTGTCAGTGGGAACATTTGGAAATTGGCAAATGCTACAAATGAAGATCGCCTTTTTTTTGGGGGGGGCAAATTATCTTTTTTAGAAAATGAATAATCTTGACAGATTACTGACAGTCTTAACTGCCACACAAAAGAGTTGGAATAGTTTGAATTTTCTAACTTTGGCAAACAGAAGTTCCTGGCGATTTTTGAGGAGTATTGCTATTTGTCCTTCATTTCTGAGGAGGACCAATGACATCATGGGGTGATGTCTTGACTTGCTAGTGAATTGGATTTAAGTGAGGCAGAGTTGCACAAAATTGTCAGCCTCACTCTCTCTTCCAGAGTCGTCAAAGTCCAGAAGCAAGACAAAATCAGGATGACAGGCAATGGCCTGGGATACTGCAGCTGACCTTGGCATCTTTGATGCCTGACCAAGCTCTAAGCACTCCACAGCACCTGCTTCAGCTGTCTTCATGGACATTAGAACAAACTGTTCTCATCCACCCATTCCTCTAGGGGAAGTCTTCACATGCTTGGGGTAGACATCCCTCTACTTCATCTATGGGTTTGAGGCCTATCAGTGATGCTTGACCTGGTTTAGTTTATCTATCAAAACAGCATGTGGTGTGAGATACTGCAAAGCCCTCCTCAGGGCTGCTCATCTGGCTGCCTTTCCCCCAACTCTCATCTGTACCTTCAAGAAGCTGGATCATACACAGCAGCCAAAAACCCTAGTGAAACCATATCAACAGAAAGGCTAAACCAGGTTGAGAGAAACTGACAGGCCTCAAACAAATTTGAGAAGTATACCATGGCCACATCTACATAAATGAACAATTAGTCTGCTACCAATACAAAGGATGTGTTAAGTGGGGGCAGGAAGACCATTATGGGACTATTTCAATAGTCCAAGATGGTGGCAAAGAAGGACTGGACTAGGGGGATGGCAATGGGAATAAAGAGATGATGGTGAAAGACTGCAGATGTAGATTCATCAGATTAGACTGGATATGAAAGGTAAGGGAAATTTGGAGCTACGACCAAGGTTTCTAATACAGAAGATTAATGAATGTTAATGCCAATTTCATTTCCCCTCATCGTAAGACTAAGCTCTGTGTGTACTAGAATAATCATGGAAGGATACGAGAGAAGAGGGAACTTGCTTGCAAGTTAAGGATCTTTTGAATGGGTAAAGAAAGAAAGAATTGTCACAAGCAAAGTTATCAGAGGATGACCTAGACCTGCCAATTCAGAAAATATCACTCAGGGAACATCCTAAGATTTTACCTTACCCTCAATCTAACAAATGCCACCATGTCATAGAGAACAGTCTTACCAGGAGCATATTTTTGAAGACAGATGGATATTGCTTTTTCACTTTTGGACATTTTGATAATGAAATAAATGTAGCATCTATATAGGATATCTGAATACTTCACTTCCAGTTCAGGCCTATCTACTTAGTCTGTATTTTGGTTCCAACAAGAACGAGAATTTTCCACAGAATTTAGGCTACTGATTTTCAGGCTGAAAACGGAAGTTTTACTCATTCCATTTGTGAGCTACTATAATTTCCAGATCTTATTTGGAAGAGTAAAGGGCAGGAAAAATTATGTAGACACTGCAGCTGGGTAGGGCATGGCACAGTGGAGGATAGAATGAAGAACCTGGAATCAGGAAGATTCCTCTTTCTGAGTTCAAATCCAGACTCAGACATTTCTTAGTTGTGTGGGACAAATCACTTCAGATGTTTGCCTCAGTTTCCTCATCTGTAAAATGAGTTAGAGAAGGAAGTGACAAAACACTCCAGTATCTCTGCCAAGAAAACCCCAAATGAGTCATGAAGAGTCAGATATAACTGAAACAACTGAACAACAGAGAAAGCAATAATACCTACTTGGAGAAAAATTTATTGACCAGTCACAGCAAAGGAAAGTCTGTGAGAATATTAAAAAAAGATCACTGGAAAGCTGTGTTTGAAGAAGGGTCCTCAAAAAAAGAGAAAGAAGAAATGGTTTAAAATGCTGATGTCCAATGTTTGTATGTCCAATGCCCACAAACAAACCCATCATACCTATTTAGATGCCATTACTCTAAGAAACTTGGCTAAAGCCCTTCTACTTCAGCCACTGTTATGTCTGTCCTTAAGAACAGAGTTTCAGAGTTATGCACAAAACTAACCAATATAGAAGACACCTGTGACTAGGCTCCTCCTTTGAATTTTCAACTCAAGTGAGCCAAAACACTGAAGGGACAAACAGAAAATGAAGGCCTCATTCTGGTCTATAACTGAGGAAGGTGTCAGAGGAGAAAAGCAGTAAAGCAAATAATCTTGTTAGGACATTACCCCTACACACTGATTAATGGACTGGCACTGATGTTTACAGGGACACTGGTTCTCATCCCACTGTGGTCGTTCAAGTGATACCCTATAAAAGCAGACAGATAACCAGAGAAAGTTGTTGTAAATACTAAACAGGGCCAAGTGTCTCTAGTGACAGTGATCCAGTAATCGAGGGGACTCTTTGGGTAAAGACATTATCATCTACTCACTAGATGCTAAGCAATGTATTTACAAAGGGAGAGAGAAGGAGAAAAAGGGGGAAGGGGGAGGGGGAAGAAGAGAAGGGGAGGCAGAGGAGGGGGAGGGGGGGAAGAGAGAGGTGGGGAGACAGAGAGACAGAGAGAGAGAGAGGCAGGGGGAGAGGAGGAGAGAAAGACAGAGAGAGACAGAGAGACAGAGAGACAGAGAGAGAGAGAGAGAGAGAGACAGAGACAGAGACAGAGACAGAGACAGAGACAGAGACAGAGAGACAGAGAGAGAGAGAGAGACAGAGATTGGTGGTTATTGATTAGAGTTTTGGAAGACAGAAAAATTTCAAAAGTAATCAAGAAATTGGGGAGAGGAGAAGATAACTTTTAAATAAAATACTCTCTCCCAAACAGTAACCAGATACATTTGGAAAGCTCACAGAATAATTATAGGTAATTATATATTTACCTTATCAATCCAATTATTCCAGAAATAATGTGAAATGACAAAAAAGGCACAGAGACTTTGAGACTCAAGTGGCCACTTTAGCCCCTGGAGAGATACAAGCAGGGCCGCAACAACAGGCAACTTTTGCCCATCCCAGAACTAACAGGCCTCCCAACCTGACCTGGGGGGAATCACCTCTCTAGTGAAAAGGGAATAGTTCATTCAATCTTCCTCCTTCCCTCCCTCTCTGACTTCTCTGGAGACTGCCAAAGGGTCTGCTCATTAAGGTTACCAAACTGCAACAGTAATGTCTGATTTCAGTGATTTGGCCACTGATCTCAGAGGAAGGGCAAACACTCTGGATAAAAGTGGCACTTTCACTTAAAAAAGTTAATGCATCGTGCACTTCCTAAGGGATAAAAGTAGCAGCTAACTTTATATCAATATTGTTCATGTCATTGTTCGGTCTATGTTGACACTGTCGCTAATTATGTTGTTTTTCTTACGGTAGCTGCTAGATTGGCCGAGGGAAAACACTTACATTTCCCATTGTTCTAGCTGAATTTAAATTTCTCTTCATGACATGCTTTAAATTACTATTCTCATCTTCATTTAATACAACGTTTTATAATGCCAGGGTTACTGGTTAATTTATATATACACAGAAGATATGCCAACATTCAGGTGAGTTGTGAATGTGCTTGTACGTGAGCTATGGAAAACATTTTAAAAAATGACATTCTTTAAATGTAAAGACATTAATAAAAAAACTACAAGTAAACAAAATTACGTATGTTTAAAAATGGCAATATTCAATCCTAACTTCTAATTGACACTAATAAATTGCTTTCCCTTTTGTGAACAAACTTATATTCTCTCATTTGACCAGAGAAGAATTCCTATTATGGTACGTACCTACTCATGGGGGATTATTGGGTACACTGGCATTATAGTGAACAATTAGAAAATATATGAGGCAGGAGGGGTGAAGAGGGCAAAGAAAAGAAAAAAAATCTTCAATGGGATTTTCTACTTCAAAATGCTAACCCCTCCACACACCCAATCAAAAAGAATTTATTTCCCTTAGACTTTAGTAAGAGTATTTATAGCACACCCAGGACAAACAAAAATAAACATCTCACTTCAGCATAACAACCACTAAGGCACTGAAGGGGAAAAAAAATCTTGGGGGATGAAGTTACATTTTTTAAAAGTTTAGTTTAGTAGAAACAACTGAATATCAGATGAAAACAATTGAGTAGCTTTTATTTAGTAAAGTCAGCTTTTCCAGATACCCAAGATTTTCAACAGGCCTGGGAAAAGGCAAATAATACATGTTCTGTCCTGCCACCATCAGAACAATGCTGGTAGATTTACATTCAAATACTGAACACCACCCTCCCTGACCCTAGGTAGACACACCCTAATGTCAAAACCTTTTTATGTCTGCCCTCTGCTGGTATCTCTCCCAGGATTAGGACACTCTCCAGCAGCATCTCATTCAAAAGACAACTTTGAAAAAAGCACTCGAGAAAGAAAGAACTCGTAATGAACGATTAACTGGAATATATAAATTAAAACACTTAAACAAAAGGGGGGGAATCTCTTGTGAAATATGGTACTTTTAATGTAAAAATGCACATTACTCTGTTATATAGCCCACTCACTCATAGCCCAGAAGTGCAAAGCTATATATTTCAGCCTGCCTGTGAGGACAACCTGTCTGACTGCTGGGCATCCTGCAGGTTTTTACTCATTCTCCTGGGAAAGCACGTCGGCAAATTTCCAATAAAACACCTTAGCAGTAATGGGCCACTGTTCCCATTTCAGTCGTCCCTAAGGTTTCATGATACAGTATATTTAGCTGACTGGCAATGCCAGTTTTTCTCTAACACTCACAAGATTCATAAAAATGAAACAAAACAATCAGCTATAGAACTTCCCCATTCCCTTTAAGAAAGAAAACAGTGAACTTTGGTAGTGATTGGTTAGCTTTCACTCATCAATTACTGCTGCCTCCTTTGCTGTCCCCACCATCAGGTTAGTTACAGAGTCAGACAAGTCTTCCTGAAGACTGGGACTTCAGAAGGGTGAATTTCCCAGAAGCATGCTGGGACTTCACAGTACAACTCCTTCCAGTGTCAATGGGAATCATGAGACCTCTGTAAATCCCTGCATACCATTTCAAAAATATATCTCCAAGGCTGCAAAATGAAGCTTAGCAGTTGCATTCTCAAGAGCATTCAGGAAATATCAGTCTCGATAGTGCTTTAGATTCCGAGTTAAGGCTCTTAAAGGACACCCAATCCAGCCAACAATAAATCTTCCAAGAGGGAAGCCCACACAAGGCCATGGAATCCCCTCCAAGATAATTGCCTTCTGCACCATGTGCTACAGAGGAGTCACTATAAATAAAAGCATTTTTAGAAGGCTTAAAGGGCGGGACAAACCCTACATAGCCTTCCTTTTCAACCTCTCATCAATAAGGTCACCCTTTTTACACATAACTCTACCAAGGGACCCTTTAAATGTACTCCCTCCCCCCCCAACAATTATTTGGCTCAGAAGACCAGAATAGAGTCTGATAAGATAGCCCCTGTGCCGATGTAGATGTAGATCATCACCTGCTTTGCATCTTGAGTCTCAAAGAGCTATCAAGGGGGCAGACAGTGACTTGTTCAAGGTCCCACAGAGGGGATGTGTCAGAGGCCTTAAACCCAGGTGTTCCTGCCTCTAGGATCAGCTCTCCACTCATCACACTATACTCTTATTATATTGTTGTTGTTTTTAATATATTTTATTTTCCCTTCAATTACATGTTAAGGCAACACAGACTCTTTTAAAGGTTTTTACTTTGAGGACTTTAGAAGTATGTGATGGAGATAACATAGGACTTGGGTGTTGTTTCAATCGGGTCTGACTCTTCATGACCCCATTTGGGGTTTTCTTGGCAGAGATACTGGAGAGCCTTGCCATTTCCTTCTCCATCTCACTTTACAGATGAGGAAACTGAGGCAAACAGGGGGAAGTGACTTGTCCAAAGGCACATAGCTAATAAGTGTCTAAGGCCAGAATTGAAATCAGGAAGATGAGTCTTTCTGACTTCAGACCCAGTGCTCCATCCACTGTGCCACCTAGCTTGGGTGAGAAACCCCATTTTTTCTTGACAAAATTATTTAAACTTTATGAGTCTCAGTTTTCCTGTCTGTAAAATGGAAGGACTGAAAAATACTTTTGAGTCGAGGAGGGAGGAAGACAACTTTCATGGGTATATTCTAATTCAAAATACTATTCTTCCCCTTTCAATCAAAATTAATTTATTTCCCCTACGATTTAACAACATTCATACCAACTGAGAATACCTACATGAATACTGTATCTATCCAATACCTAACTTAAAGCTTGCTATGAGGCTCCAGTGAGTTATGGCATGGCAAGCCTTTTGTCCTTCATAAAGCACTATGGATGTGTAAGTGCTAGTATTGTTATCATATAAAAAAAGGTGAGAAGGCAGATTATCAGAAAAAAACAGGAGGCTGCCAAGGGGACTGTTGTTATCTGAAGAGCCCATGGCTTCAAATCTCTCCTTGGTCCTGGAGAAGCTGTGTTCCCATGTCAGGTCACTGAACCTGAAGGAAGCTCAGTTTCCCTCTTGGTCAAAGGGGGTTGACAACAGCATCTAACACTCTACATCACCATCAGGCTCAAAGGAGCTAATGCACGCAAGGTATTTTCTAAAGTGTGTGCGTGTGTGTGCATGTGCGTGTGTGTGTGTGTGTGTGTGCGCATGCACACGCGTGCATACTGGGTCTTGTTACATTGTTATGTCCTATGTGGGGTATTTTAGAGAACCCTGTGCCTATCTCCAAACCTTGTTGTTGCTGTAGTTCTAACCTGGTTTGAAACGCAGAAACACAGATCATATGGAAAGACCCATAAGTGGGATGGGTTCTATTCTACACCAAAGTGATCCTGCTCCCACTCCCAGACAAACTCTAGGAAACTTCAAATGGGAAATGGGAAATGGGAAATGTGTTGCTTCCAAAGCCAATATTAAACGTCAGACCTGCTCTTGGGGTCAGAACAAAACCCATCTTTCATTGTGCTTAGGTGGCACAGTAGATAGGAAGACCTGAAATCAAATCTGGCTTCAGACACTAGCTGTGTGACCCTGGACAAGTCACTACACTTGGCCTCAGTTTCCACATCTGTAAAATGAGCTGGAGAAGGAAGCAGCGCATCACTTCAGAATCTTGCCAAGACATGCCTGAAATGACCTGAACAACAACAACAACACTGTACCTTAGAAAAGATTCAGCTGCCATCGTCCCAAAATGCCCATTTTAAACTCTAGAATAATTCCTATAAATAAGGGCTAGGCCTCTGAGTGTCTAGCTAGAGGGAGAATAGTCATTTCCCTCATTCCATCTTCTTCAATTATACTCCATACCAGAAGTATATTCCAAGGGGCAATCGGAGAAAGTGATCAGATATGTTTTTACTTATTATTAATATTCTACACTCCAATGGGGTGAAATGGTGAACGGAGTTTTACATAGTGTGGAAATTATGACTATAGCCATTTCTGTATTAAATTAAGGGGGGAAAAGGTTTTCTAAGAACACAACTCAAACATGTTGATACTTGTGGATCTGAAAGCATGTCTCATGGCTACACAACCTTTCATCTCATTCTAAAGCCTTTGATAAACTGAGACTTGTCATTTAATTTATTAGAAAAATTCGGGCCTCACTGGGGTTCAAGAATTCTATTGTTTAGCTCCTGAAAGCAAAATCATATCATACCATGTAGGAGAATGTCACAAATGTAGAGTGTTTTGAAAGAGCAGTATGTAAGTTTGGGATACTGTAACTTTTTACGAAAGGCAACAGAATGAGATCTCAATGCTTCTAACATAGTGAAGAGTTTCAGCTCCTTTGTCCCTAGATTTTAAAAAACCCATTCCCTCCATCCCCTTGCCCCAATGTCTATGGGTTTGTTCCCCTGATAATCACTTTTATTATAGCCTGGACCAGTTCTCTGACTTTCTAGTTCATCAACAAGAAGAGGAGGATTGATAGCAAGCTTTAAGATTTTCAAAGCCCTTTTCAGAGCTTAGTACAGGGTAGGTCACACAGAAAGTACTTAACAAAGTTTATTGACTGAATGATAGGCTTTTCACCTTGATATAATTTGATCCTCACAACAAACGTGTAATGTAGGTTTTATTCTTTTTAAATTAAATTTTATTTTATTTTGTTGAAGATCCACTTATTTGTCCTTGAGAAAGCAAGAAAAAAACCTGTTGGAAACTCATAAAATCAGGCGAAATGAATTGGCCGTTTCACATATGCATATATGTTCATACAAACACATCTGGACACGAGATCATGTCTCTGTAGATCATGTCTCATCATCAGTTATCCCAAACTTTTGCTGCTCGCTGAGTTGCTCAGAGAGCCTGGGTTTTCAAAAGTGTTTTTCCTTCTAATATTGTTCTTACTGTTTCATTATTTTCTTGATTCTGCTCTCTTCATGTTGTATCAACTCACATAATTTTTTTTCTTGGTATTTTTTTTTGGAAGGCAATTGGGGTTAAGTAACTTGCCAAGGTTACATGGCTAGGTTTTTGTTTGTGTGTGTGTTAAGTGTCTGAGGCCAGATCTGAAATCAGGTCCTTCTGACTCCAGGGCCGACGCTCTACTCACTGTGCCACCTAGCCGCCCCCACATAATTTTTTCTTTCTCTGAAAACATCCCCTTCCTAATTTCTTTCAGCACAATAGTATTCTATTACTTTTATGTCATACCTTGTTCAGTCATTTCCTACTGGATGGGCACCCCCTCAGTTTCTAATTCTTAGACACCATGAGAAGAGCTACCATAAATATTTGTTGTACACGTGGATTCGTTTCCACTTTACTTTATGTTTTTTGGGTATAGCCATAGTAATCACATCTCTGCGTTAAAGGGTATAAAGAGTTTAATGCATCTCTGGCCATGGCTCCAAATTGCTTTCAGAACTGCTGGAAGAGTGTGTAGTTCCATCAATGGTGCATTAATATGCCTATTTTCCCACAGATCCTCCAGCATTTGCCAGTTTCCTTCATCAACTTCATCTGAACTTCAGAGTTATTTGAATTTGCTTTTCTTTAATGATTAGTGAGCTAGAGCATTTTTCACGTAGCTATGCTGTGTTTGTCATTCACATTCAAAGAGAACCAATGACATCATGAGCTTGATTTGCCAGTGAATTGGATTGAAGTGAGGCAGAGTTGCACAAAATCAGCCTCATTCTCTCTTCCAGTCATCGAAGTCCAGTGGCAAGACAAAAGTCAAGATGGCCAGCAATGGCTAGGATTCAATGAATGACTGATGTCTGACCAACCTTTAAGCATTTCACAAACTGCCCATTCCAATAGAGGAAATCTTCACATGCTTCGTGTAGACATTCCCATAACTCACTAATGGCTTTGTGGTTGTCATTTACCCTCACCCATCTGCCCAGACAGTTTACTGTTGCAATGGCTGCTGCTCATGCTACAGCTTCCCAGAGCCACAAGTAAGAGTCGAGTGCCAGGTATATACCAAAGGTGGATGAGAAGCCCTGAAAAGGGCTCAGATAGCCCTCATACCAGAAATGTTAGTCCTCTTTGAACACCCATAGGGGCAACAGCATATACAGCAAAGAGGACTGGAGTCAGTGGGCATAGATAAGTTCAAATATCATCTCTAATGCTCCTCATGTGGCCTTCACCAAGCCACTTAACTTTCCTGGGGGTCAGTTTCCTCATCTATAAAATGAAGGGGTTGGGCTAGATGGTAGGAAGCCCTCTTCTAGCCCGAACTCTATGATCCTATGAAAGGTCTAGCATTTTTCATTGATGAAGGGGAGAGGAACTAGGCAGTCCTAGTGGCACAGAGTCCTAAAGGTTTTCTGGCTCACACGAGTAATACAGAAGCTGCCCAATAAAAAAAAGGTAATAGTAGAGCAACATTTAGTAGAGCTAACTCTAAGTTTTACAAATCAGTATTGATAGCTTGGATTTCTTCATCTGAAAACTGGACATTTGTCTAAGGGGGAATAGCTTCTTTTTTTTTTTTATAAGTGGGAATCATTCCCCTATATAACTTGGAAATCAAGAAAGCCCAATCAAAGAAGCCTGCCACAGGGATTTCTCACCCTCCCTCTTCCCCCAACCCATTTACCTGCTTTTCTTCTAATTTCATTTGCATTGGATTTGTCTGTGCTAAAGTTTTTAACTTTTATGTACCTAAAATCATCCATTTTACCTTCTGTTAATGGTAGATGCTGTTACTCCTATTTGCGGCTGAGAGGGGTTAGCTGAGGTAGGACACATACTCAAATCTTCTTGACTCCAAGTCAAGCATTCATTCTATGCACTATTATGGCATCTGGGAGAGTAAGTGCATTTATCAGAAATGTCAAAACAATTGAATAACCTCAACATAGCAAAAAGGTATCCAGATTTTACATGGCATCCAGTTTGAGATTAAAGTGGGGGAGTAAGTTTTCAAATGTCTATTCCAATAATGATATAAATTCCTGGACAAAATGCAAGTACAGCCTGAACAGCAATAGCAAAGGAATCACATTTCTTTATATACATTTCAAAGATAATAATGATAATGATTCAATAGCTTTTCTTTCTGAAATAGTATGTAGGATTTCATCCCTCCATGTGTAGATTTAGGGTTAGAGGAAATGTAGCCATCAGTTAATTCAATCCCCTCATTTCAGAGATAAGAAAAGCTACATGGAAGAGTGAGGGTGGGAAGCTGGTTCACTACTACCCTATTCTAAATGCTAAACTCTTCCTGCCTTCAAACTTCTTTGTTACTGTCAGGGGCAATACCATCCTGCCACCTCCCCCCGCCCAGGCTCACAACCTAAGGGTCACTGTCAGCTCTTCACTCTCTCTCATCTCCTCTATCACTTCTGTTGCCCAGGCCTGTCAGTTTCACCTTTGCAACATCTCCAGAGGACACTCCATTCTCTCCTCTGATACCGCCAACGCTCCTTTGTATCACTGCAGTAACCTGCTCCTGGATCTCTCTCCCTACTCTAAGCCATCTTCCATTCAGTTGCCAAAATGATTTTCCTAAAGTCTGGCAGGCCACCATTTCCCCAACTCCATGAACTCCAGTGGCTCCTTTAGGCCACAGGACTAAATACAAAATCTTCTCCTGCTATTCAAACTCTTCATAAGCACTGCTCACAACCCCTTTGCATTCTTCTTGCACCTTATTACCCGCTATCTTTAATCTACAGTGGCCTTCTTTGCTGTCCTGAGCTCTTGGCACTTTCTCTAGCTATCCTCCTCTACTCCTGGAATATTCTGCTTCCTCATCTCTGCCTGTCAGCTTCCTTGGCTTTCTTCAATTCCCAAATAAAACCTCATCATCTACAGGAAGCCTTTCCTAACCCCTCTTAATTGTATTGATTAATTTCTAGCACCTTCCCCTTTTAAATTATTTTTTATTTATCCTGTACATAGCATGTTGGCTTGCTGTTTGTCCCACTAGATTGTGAATTCCTTGAAAGTGGGGACTGCCTTTAACTCCCCAGTAATTAGTATGGTACTGGCCCACTGTAGGTACTTAATATATGTCACTGAAGTTTTGATATAAATATATAATTAATGATAAAAACAATTTGGTGCTATCTGAAATCACAGGTGAGATGGGATACATTTATTCAAAGGAACATGCCAAACTGCTCATGCATGGAAAGTTGGCTTCTCTCTCTACCACTCTGATGTCCATTTTCTCAACATTTCCCTTTTGTATATTTCTTCCTCTTGCATATTCTTTTATACTCCTCTGCTGCTATTTAAGGTGTACAAGGACATGTTCCATGTTCATATTATATCTCCTCACTAAACACATTGAGGGTTGCTGTTGTTTCTTTCTTTTTTCACCATATTCTCCAGAGATTGGCAAAAAGTAAGCACTTAATAAATACTAGTTGAACTGAATTTGGTTGGAAAAGTGAAAATAGAAGCATTTACAATGTTAAAAGTTGTTTCTTTTCCACTGGGCATCTTAGAGACTGATGAAACATCTGAGAGTCTGATCAGATCCAGAGCTCAGCTTTTCTGACCTGGATAAAGTGTCTCAGAAAAAGCACCTGGCAAAATGACTTATTCATTTTAAAGGCTGAAATTTACCAGAAATGCATCTATGGTCAAAACAGTTTGAGAGCCAGAGTGCACAAAAGAAAGATCATTATTGCATAAGATCTTCAGATCCACCCTGAGTCCCCAAAGAAGAGGTCTATTCTAGGCACTGGGAGTACAAATAGGTTTAATATCATGAGGTCTGGCAAATGCAGTGAAATTTTTAGAAATGTCCCATCTTATATGTCTCCTGTATGGAAAATCTTCAGTGGTCTTTAAGTTAAAATACAATATTTCAACAAAATATTAAAATTAAAAAAAATAAATACAATATTCTAGAAAGGAATGAGATCAGGTTACTTTTTTTTTAACCACCATGGCTAGAGGGAGAATTATTAAGCAAACAAGGAAAATGAGACCATAAATGGTAAAAGAGATCATTCTGAATACATAAAATTAAATGGCTTTTACATGAATATCATCAATGCAGAAATTAGAAATGAGAGCTGAAAAACTATTTGCATAGGGGAACAGCTAGATGGCACAGTGGATAGAGTGCTGTCAGAAGTCAGGAAACCCTGAGTTCAAATCCTGCCTCAGACACTTACTAGCTATGTGATCCTGGGCAAGTAACACTGCTTCAATTTCCTCATCTCTAAAACAGGAAAAATACATTCCAGGGTTATTGTGGGGATCAAATGAGATAATAATTGTAAACTGCTTAGCACAGTGTACTAGCACATAGAAAGCTCTATATAAATGTTAGCTATTATTATTTTTATCCTTTCATAATATTACATCATTGATAAAAGTCTGATAATCAAAATACACAGAGAATTGACAAAAATTTGTAACACCAAGGCTTACTGGCCAATAGTTAAATTGTCAAAAGATATGAACAAATAGTTTTCAGGAAAAAACAAAAACATAAACAAAAATTTCAAGATATACCCATACACACACTGTTCTAATTATTAGTAGTAAGAAAAAGACAATGTAAAACAACTTTGATGTTTCACATTGGCAAAGATTTAAAGAGTTGAATGTTGAAAGGACTGCAGGCAGGAACACAGATACATTGTTGGTGGAGCTATGAAATGATCCAGATGCTATGAATTTCAATTAGGAATTATACAAAAAGAGTGACATTGATAGAGCAATATAATTTCCTGGAAATATACCACAAATTAGTCAAAGCTGGGAACTATAACTCCCCTAAAATATAGTAACACATTTATTGTGTAGTCCTTCATACAAAAGGAAAGAAATAAAACTGAACTCATTGAGGAATGGCTGAAAAATCTATATGCATTTAATGAATTATTTTACTACAGAATATTAATCTATTTAATTTGTATATATTATACATTGCTACTAGTTTGATATATAAATCTAAATGTATATAAATCACCTATATACATATATATGTAATTTTCTTAAGCAGTAAGAAATGAGAGATATGAATCAGTCAAGAAACAACTACATCTACTATATTCCAGGTGCCATGGCTAAAGACAGTCCATGACATCATGACAATCTCACATGGAAGAAAGAAAGCAAATAAGTCTGCACAAACAAGGTATATACAGGATAAATAGGAAATAATTAAGGGAGGGAAGGCAGTAGAATTAAGAGGGGCTCAGGTAGGCTTCTTATAAGAGATAGGAGTTGAGCTGGGAATTAAAGAAAAAACCAGGGAAGATAGTAAGTAGGGATGAGGTATGAGAACATTCCAGATCGAGGTAAGATTTAGAGAAAATCCCCATTGAAAAGACATGGAGTGTCTTGTTTGTGGACCAATCTGGACACCAGTGTCACTGATGGATAGTAAGATAGAAGAAATTTGAAAAGGGAGGTGGGGGCAAGATTGAAGGATTTTACATTTGATTTTGGAGAAGTAGGGAAGCCTTTAGAGTCTGCAGAGTAGGGGAATGTCATGGTCAGACCTACACAGTCAAGAGTTGTCTTTACTCTCTCCATTATAGGCAAACTGCTGCTAACTGCTTCCCATCTCTGATGTCATAGTAGCTCCTACATCCAAATCTCTGCAAGGTTAGTCCCACACATTTCCTCCACTTAGAATTCCTATCTTCCTTCAAAATACAGAGCAGGTTCTGTACCTACTACATGAAGACTTTCCTGACCCCCCAAATGATGACTGGGCTTTCTTTCTCTCAATTACTTTGTATAGCTTTGTATACTGACTACATGGACTTTCCAGTGTGTACTTTGTATACACCTTGGTGATATACCTGGGAGAATGGAGGTTCTATAAGGTGAGAGATGACTTCATCATTGTCTTTTTCTTCCCATGACCTAGCACACTGTAGTAGATGCCACATAGTAGATGTTTGTCTTTTGAATTAAATTGCATTTTCCCAAGAGTTTTCAGGTTCTAGAAATTCTCATGATTCTAGGAATCATGACCTTAACAATGTTACTTTTAAGTTTTCTTTACCAGCGACTCCAATTCAACTGAGGCTTAGACAAAGTCCAAGAGATTACACCAGGCCAATTTGGTCTAATACTAACTCCCGGATTTTTTCAAAAATATCATCAGCTTCCACACCATCTGACACAAGACAGAAAAGCGATCTGTTTAAGTCATTAGTGATGGTATTGGTCATTATCACTTGCCTTCCATCTTCTGAATGAGTTCTATTTTTTCATGTCACTTGGATATATTTTGCTCAGAACAGATTCTGTTCCATATGATTCTTTGTCCATAGTAACTCTCCATGACTATCTTCTAAGTTCATAGGGTTTGAAGGGCACTGGAGGGCATTGAGTCTAACTCTCCCATTTTACAGATGAGACCCCCAGCAGTGAAGAGATTTGCCAGATCCATGAAGCTGAGAAATATCTAAAGTTGGATTTGAACACAGGACTTCCTGATGCCAAATCCAAAGCAAGAAAGTAGAAAAGCCAAGATTTTCACCCTGGGCCTCTGAGTCTAATCCCAAAATTCTTTCTATGATACAACCTTGTAACATTTGTATCAGGTACTTTGTCAATGAAAGGAATACCCACACTTAAAAATAATGACAATAAATCATAGAATCTGGCACTATTGAAGTGTTCACTATTGTCCCACATTTTGTCAACTCCATATAAAAACTGAAGCAGTGACAGGGTTATGCCAAAGACTTAAAACACTCACTTTCCTTTACTGGCAAAAGAGCTCAGTTTCTAAGTAGTTTTCAAATACATGGGAATAGTTCTTAGTCTAAGCTGCCATTAGTTTTTGTCTTTCAGTATGTACCTAAAATATGAAAGA
Source organism: Gymnobelideus leadbeateri (assembly GCA_011680675.1). NCBI lineage: Eukaryota > Metazoa > Chordata > Mammalia > Diprotodontia > Petauridae > Gymnobelideus > Gymnobelideus leadbeateri. The sequence continues at coordinate 147,983 of WOXC01004906.1, read as the reverse complement.
AAATTAGATATTTTCCCTAAAGTAGAAGTAATGTCAAAACAAGAAGACTAATACAACAATTCTCTTTAGGATCCCATCACCTACTCTACAGAGCTCTCTAGTTGTTGCAAGCTCAGTCTTCAGAATTTGGATAGCAAATCCTCATCTCACTTCCCTCCTATCCCCCCCCCCATCTGAACAATAATAGTAACAACTGACATTTAGCCCAGCAGGGAGATTTCAGAAAAACCTGGGAAGACTTAAATGAACTGATGCAAAATGAAGTGAGCAGAACCAAGAGAACACTGTACATAATAACAGCAATATTATACAATGGATAACTGTGAAAGACAGCTCATCTTAGCAATATAATGATCAAAGACAAGTCCTAAGGACTCAGGATGAAAAAATATTATCCACAGCCAGAGAAAGAACTGATGGAATCTGAATGCAGATACAACCATACTATTTTCCGTTCATTTTTCTTCATTTTTTTTCTTTTGGTCTATTTCTTCTTTCACAATATCACTAATATGGAAAGAGGTTTGCATGATTAACATATATAAGCCACAACAAATTGCTCAGGGAGGGTTGAGGTGAGTGAGGAAGGGAGAAAATTTGGAACACAAATTTAAAAAAATTATTAAAATTTTCTTTACATGTAATTGGAAAAAATACTATTTAAAAAGCATAAGAATAACTGACATTTACATAACATCTTGAGTTTGAAAGCACCATTATATGCATCTCACTTAATCTTCACAACAACTTTCAGGTAAATACATTTTGTTATCTCCATCTTACAAATGAAGAAAATCAAGTCTGGAGAGAAATGAACATCTAACCACAGAGCTAGGATGTCTCTGAAGCAGTATTTGAACTTAGAGCACTCTGATGCCATGTCAGTGGCTTAGCTACTACAACAAGCTGCTATCCCTATTTTAGGTTGTAAGAAGATAAGGTAGGCAACTCAGGGGAGCAGCTGATCAAACTTCAGACAGATCGCTTTATTGCCCCAACCAGTCACCTGAAGTGCATTTCATATTAGAGTTACTCCTCTTGTTATTATAGGTGTACCTCCAAATACATCAGATCAGAGGAGAAAACTTGAGATTTATTGATTCCAATCCAGCACTATACCCACTGTGCCACCTGATTTATTTAATCCAATCTTTGAACAGACTATATCAAATCATTCCAAATCATTTTCCCAGCCTAGCTTTCAGGGAGTCCAAATCTTGGTGGTGTTTTTTTTTTCCCCTGCCCAATCTTCTAAGTAGTCACAGACAAAATTGAGCATATCAGGATATGGTTCAGCAGAAGAAAAGCTACAGCAAAAGCATTACCAAACTATGGGAGAAACAAGGAGCCAAGTACCCCTCCATATATATTTTTCAGTCTGTGTATGAGATATAAAATGGAGAAAAGTCAAAAGTCAACTTGACATTCTCTGTCAGCACAGAGTCCAACCTAAAGAGGAAATTCCTGTAGGTCAAGAGTCTCTCCCCATTCTCTTGGAATGTCTTTTGTGTGTTTCTTTGTTTTTGAGCACTTTAGAAAGTATATTTCAACATTTCTTTTGTATTTCTATGTATTTCAGTTAAAAATTAAGGAAAAATACATATTCTAAGAAGTGATCCATAGAGTTCAAGAGGCTGTCAATATGCAGTTCTTCCTACAACTATATAAAAGGAGTCCATGACCCAAAGCCTTGGAACTCTTACCATGAAGTTCTGCAGATACAACAGAAAACATGCAACAAACCCAAGTCTGTTGTTCACCTTGTTACATCAAGGCTCACAGTACTTCATAATCTCCTGGAAGAGACCGGCAACCAAAATGTTTTACCCAACCATTCACACAAGAAAAAGGAAGTGAATGAAAAATGGCTTTTATTCTGACAATGCCACAGACAATGGTGTAATTTGGACAAGCAATGAAAATCAGAAATGATTTGTGTCCAAAAGCAAATAGCAGTAGGGCAATGGACAGAATCACCTATGGGTAATTATGGTGCTTTTTCATGAGCCCTGAGAATTTCTCTATAAAATGAACGTGGATATTTTTCAAAACAAAATTCTAACTGTGTTTTTGCTTAGTTGAGAGTCATGGAACACTAAAATCTCAATGAATTAACTGTTTCACTTAGAAGGCAATGGAGAGGTCAGAGGTGGGTTTGTGCATTCTGCAACATATAACTGAAGTTATAGACTCTTTTGTCAATATGAGGAAACAGAGGAAAGGATGTTGTGAAAAAAAATTTGATGAAGAAATAATATGGTCAAGTGGTGAGAACAAGGAGCAATCAATGGAGGGCCCAAGTTCACATGTAAAGAAAAACTGGAGAACTCCCAGCACATTCACTGGGTAGTGAAGTTTGGGGAGGATATAGGCAAGGGGGCATTCTATTATATCTTCAATGGGGAGGAAAAAGTAGCAAAATTATTGCTGGGGATATGAAGAAAGGGAAAACCTATTCCTCTTCCCAGAAAGCTCAGTCACAGACAGCATGCAAACAACTATATACAGGAAAGATATATGTAGGCTAAATTGGAGATTATCAACAAAGGGAAATAATTGGTTTTAAGACAGAAAAGAATTAAAGAGTGAAAACAAGCTCTTGCTCTTATAAGAATTCAGATATTGGAGCAGCTAGGTGGTGCAGTGAATAGAACACTGGCCCTGGAGTCAGGAGGACCTGAGTTCAAAAAGTGTCCAGCCTCAGACACTTAAGACTTGCTAGCCATGTGACCCTGGGCAAGTCACTTAACCCCAATTGCCCTACCTTCCCTCCAAGAAAAAGAAGAAGGAGGAGGAGAATTCAGATATCCGTTAAGCACCAGGTTTGGGAGTTGGGAACAGAAACTAGCTAAGCCTCTGAGGAGCCACTAGATAGAATACCCTCATCATGGGTCTAGCCAGAGAAATACCTGTGACTAAAGAACAGAAAAACTCTGCTCAGGGAAAACTTCCTCTCCCACCGGGGAGAAAGACTTCAGGAACATACACGAGAACAGTGAAAGCAAAGATTAACCTGTCCAGCAGCTGGATAAATTTGCTAAAGCATGGCCACCAGACAGGGGGACAAAGATGGAGCCAGAAACACCTTTCCATTCTTGCTGTTAAACTGGGAAGTCAGATCCCACCTCCCACCCACCCTGAGCTGTTAGGCTATGTATTGTCCAGGTTACTAACTTTTCCACCTAATCTAATCATGCCTGACACAATGTTTATGCAAATAGTTGCTGGGTGAAGGGGTAGTTGAAGAGCTGATCTTTCCTTAGCTCTGCCTCACTCCACCCCTGACTATAGTGTTGGCTATTGAAATGCTGGGAGTTGAATATGCCTCGCTGCTAGAGCAGAATGCTAGATGAATGGTAGATATTTAATAAACACCTGCTGAATGAATGGATCCAAAACCACTATTAAAAATAATAATGAAAAAATATGGAACTCCGCTATTTCAGATTCTTAAGAAACATTTGCTAATTATAATGTCTATAAGGTTTTACAATTGACAAGACATCCGTAGGATTACTTTCTCAATTTCAGGGGATACAAGATCAACTGAATATAAATATTTTGAGGAGTTATCTTCTTCCAAAGATGTTAAAATACATTCAATGGCAAGAAAAGTAAGGGCAGAATTTGTGATTTCACAACTGACCTTGGAATTAGAAAGCTGAGAAGAGTTTGTGGAGGTCACTAGTCTATCTAGCCCTCTGCTTCCTTCCAAGAGAGCATCTAAGCCAGACATCTGAATGTTTAGATCATTCATTTCTTTCTTGCCTCAGTCTGACCCAATTCTTTATTTCCTGAAATCAAAAGAAGTCTTCTAAAACAGGTCAGGACACGAAGAGGCAGACTGTTGTTGTTAAGTCACTTTAGTTGTGTCCAACTGTCTGTGACCCCATTTGGGGTTCTCTTGGCAAAGGCACTGGAGTGGTTTGCCATTTCTTTCTTCAAGTCATTTCACAAATGAGGAAACTGAGGCAATCAAGGTTAAGTGACTTGCCTAGGGTCATACAGTGAGCAAATATCTGAGGCCACATTTGAACACAAATCTTCCTGACTGAAGGCTTGGTGCCCCATCCATTGTTCCATGACCCAAGTGTCTATTATCTAGGGGGTTCAATTACAATTCTACATTTTGCTTGATCCAGTTAAGTAGCAAAAAAAAAAAAAAGTTTCAATTAGTGACAATTATTATAAAGCAATTGCTAGAGGGTGAAGTCTATTGACTCCATAGTTACCAGATGGTGGAAATATTAATCTTCCCTCCTAGAAGCCAAAGACTTGGGACTGAAATGATCTTCATCTTAAGACAGGCAGAACTTTGTTTTTTGCATTTGTTAATATTTTAATTTTTCAAATGCTTAATCACAGACCGAATGTTCAGGCTGGAAAGAACCTCAGAAATCCATGAATCCAAGCCTCTCAATTTACAAATGGGGAAACTGAGGACAAAAGTCATCAAAAGGTGACTTGTTCAAGGTCCCTCAGCTAGTGAGTAGCACAAGGGAGCCTAGAACTTCCTTCCTAGGCCACTATCTATTACAACAAACTTTTCCAAACACACCCCTATGCTATTTTTCCCCTTGGGAAGATTAGTGGCTAAATACAAATTCAAATTAAGCTGGCAACAGATTTCTTATTCTTCTCTCCCAAAACTATCAATCAAAGCCATCTAAACAGATCACAAATGTATCTTGCAGACACAGTGGGAAAAGTATCAATTTATTGTGTCTGCAGAATACCCTGAAACAATTTTTAAAGTTTTTTTCAAAAACTGCAATTAACATCTTAAATGCTTTTGAGATGAAAACTTTTATCCTTTGAAAATAAGTCCTTGCAAAAATATCAAAATATTTTTAGAGCTACAAAACTTAGCCTTTAAATGAGCTATACATATAGGCAGAAATTGTCACGAGTAACCTTAGTCTGTATAAGTATGCTAACTTTGTTGAGTTATCATATGAAAATAGTGAAATGACTTCAAGTCATGATGGGGCATTAAAATAAAATGTCAAGTAAATATCTCACGCCTAATCAGTTGTAGCTGATGCCTATTCCTTGTATTTTTTTTCTTTCCTCTAACTTTTTAAGGGACAAGTTTTGTTTTTGTTTTGTTTTGTTTTTAACATATCCTTTTGACTTTATTACATCCTAAAGACACAATTGGGGAGGGTCTGACCACATGCATATCTTTGACTGAAGACTGGAAAACCCCTATTCAGGGAAAATTATCCATCTCTATGGGGAAGAGAAACTCCTCCCACCTCCCACCCTGCCCCAGATCTTTGCAGTTTTAATTCTTTCCAATGCCTAATTATTTTGGATTTATCTCCCTCTTAAAGGACCCATCCTTTCACAGGTGAGTTCATGCCAAACTTTTGCCCTTGACCTGAATGTCACTTGGTACTAATGACTAACTTATCATCACGGCATGTTTTCCTTACCAAGCTGACTTTAGGATTGAATCTTTTTAACTTCAGCCAGGTACAGCTTCCTCCAGATTTGGCCTAGATCTCCAGTCCACCTACACTCTCACTGGCATCATTCCCATAGGGAGACCAGATGATGGAGCTTACTGCTGAGTTAAGATGGACACCAGTAGTCACTGGTGTCCCAATGTTTTACCTGGCCTTCCTTCTCTTCACAACATCATTTACTCTCCTTTTCTTTACATCAGAAATGGAGCCTTATCTACCCTTCTTAGAATACTAAATAACAGAAAAACCTAGTGTGCTTTTTGAGTTTATGCATTTATCCTGATTCTCCCTCTCCAAATTCAGGAAGGGCTAATAAGCTAATCATCTAAGGCTAGAGAAGTGAGAAAACCTACACTCTGTGTCCTCCCTCTGATTCAGTCCAGTTACATTAACTTGAAATCATCCACTGGGAAGCTTTTTTTGAATGACTCGGTTGGATAAGTGTTAGGAAAAAGATTCTGTATGGGAACCAAAAATGTTGCAGCAAGAAAGGACCTTAAAAGAAGGAAGGAAAGCATTTATTAAGCAGTAATTACGTGCCAGGTCCTCTGCTAAACTCTTTACAAACATGATCTCATTTGATCCCCACAACAACTCTGGGAAGTAGGTACTAATATTATTCCTACTTGGCAGTTAAGGAAATCAGCGCAAACAGATTAAATGACTTGCCTAGTGTCACATGGCTAGAAAGTGTCTGAAGTTGGATTTGAACTCAGGTTTTCTTGGTTCCAGGCCCAGTGCTCTATCTACTGAATTACCTAGTGGCCTAGGATCATAGAATTAGGTCTGACAGAGATCTCAGATGTCATCTATCCCAATCCCTGAATTAAACACATGGGAAAACACAAGCCTAGGCAGGTAAAGTGATTTGTTTAAAGTTATGCAGGCAATAAATGAGAGAGCAAGGGTTCAAATCCAGGTTCCTCTGAGTCTAAAAGCAATGGCTGGCTAGTCAACCACACTGTCCCCCAAATTCTGCCCTAATGACTCATATCTGGATGAAAAAATCTGGGTTCATATCCTACCTTTGCCACTTATTAACTGTTGGACCTTGGGCAACTCATGTAAGTTCTCTAGGTTTCAATTTCCTCACCTGGAAAATGAGGGGTTAAGTTGGATTACCTCTGAAATTCCTCACAGCTCTGCATTTATTCCGACTCTATGATCCTCTTGGCTGTGGAGGGCATCATCCTACACCCTCATTTTGAGTATGAACTAAGCAGACCAGAGTGATTAAGAACTTAATGAATGTCACAAGTTAATGAATCACAGTGGGTACTAGAACCCAGGGCTCTCCGTCTTCCAGTGACTTCTCCTAAATGGTGCCACCAATAGAAGAGAGTCCCATTTTAATGGCTCTGGCATTGTTCAGGGCTTAATGAGACATCGGGGAGTTAAAGATGAATAAGCTCATCTTTGCAAGGGATTTATAATTTTATCTGAATGAATAATGATCTAAATAGCCCTGGTGCTTGCGGGCTGAAGGTAACACAAAGAACATCAATGAAACCAAAATTTTGGTTCACCAAATGCAATTAAGGGTTTCCCGAAATAAGAACCCTTCCTCCTCAGCCCTCTATTGGTTCATGCACCAGTCAGGATGTTTCAGGGCCCTCCACACTCTCCCTTTTTGCTCTGCTCTCTCTGTTTCTGTGGTTTCCTATCAGGGTATGCCTTTAACATCATTTTGAAATTTACGAAATTCCAGAGAGCTTATTCTATTCACTCAGCCTCGGGAATTTCTTCAAGCCAGTTTCATCCACTAAAAAATAAAGAAGAATTTCCCCTTAGGTCTTATGACAAACATATGATTAAGACTTCTTGGTTCAATGGGTTTTCACTTAACACTCTTCTTTCATTTTACTCTTTTTAACAAACCAGACACTAACCTCTCCCCCTTCACTCCCTTTCCCATTTAACTTTTGGCTTTCATTTCTTTTCATCTCCTTTGCTAGAAGGGATTCTTTTTCAGGAATGGGCTGTACGGAATGGGCCACTGAGGTCCCTTCCAACTTACAGATTCTATGGCTACAAAACCATTGATTCTTTCCTTATCCATCTTCATCATAAAGTCAGACATAAAGGATAACAATCTCTGTAAACAACTGTTTTATTACAATCTATAAACGGAAAGAATAACAGGGCAAATTCTTCCTATATCAGGACATTGCGGGAAGGACTATTTTCTTTTTTTTTTTTTTTTTTTTTTTTTAAAGCAATTGGGGTTAAGTAACTTGCTCAAGGTTACACGGCTAGTCATTTGATTTATGCGTGGGTGCTCATTTTCTGAGGCCGGATCTGATCTCGGGTCATCCAAACTCCGAGGCCGGCGCTCTTACTCACTGCGCCACCTAGCCGCCCCTTTAGGGCAATTCGGGTTAAGTAACTTGCCCAAGGTTACATGGCTAGGTTTTTTGTTTGTGCGGGTTAAGTGTCCGAGGCCGGCTCCGAACTCAGGTCCTTCTGACTCCGGGGCGGCGCTCTATTCACTGCGCCACCTAGCCGCCCCGGGAAGGACTATTTTCAAGAAATATTGAATTAAAACAGGAAAATTTACTTTAAGTGGGATTAGGTTGTTGTTTTTTTTTTTTTTTGCCTTTTTGGAGGGCAATTGGGGTTAAGTAACTTGCCCAAGGTCACACAGCTAGGTATTTGTTTGTGTGTGTTGAGTGTCTGAGGCTGGATCCGAACTCAGGTCTTTCTGACTCCGGGGCCGATGCTCTATTCACTGTGCCACCTAGCCGCCCCTAAGCGGGATTAATTTTAAATGGGCAAACCTAATGGTACCTTGTTCTTTTGTCCTCAGGATTTTGGTTTCTATTTTTTTTTTAAACCTTGGCCAACTTACTTAAACTTGTTAGGATTTGTCTTACTTATTTCAGAATGCTGTCGTGAGGATTAAATAGAATATTGTACTAGAATAAATTTTGTTTAATGTTTTAAATACTGTCATTACTACTATTATTAAAACCTTATGTTTGTAATGGTACCTTATAGCTTGCAGTCAAATATGTGTAAACATAAATACACACACAGAGCACCTAGTATTATATAAAGTTAATTGTTTAGCCAAAAATTCTTCAGTGATTCTCTATTCTCTCTTGGATAAAACACAAAAAAACCTGGCCTGGAATTCAAAGTCCATCACCATCTCCCCTGGCTTCCTTTTCCAAACTTACGCCACAGAGCCCCTGTTTGCTCACTACTCTCTACTCAGACTGCTTTGGTACTATTCTCCAGCTTAACAAGGCCTCACTATCCACATCCAGTTATATATGCCAACCTCCAAATCTGGAATGGCTGTAAGAATCTTTGTCTTATGGAAGGTCAACTTGAGCATCACACTTCTCCCATGAAGTTCTCTTGAACCCCCACCTTGCTCTCCCCCACCATACCCTGTGTCTCTCCCCACCACTGCTACTAACTCTCTCTCACAGTCTTTTATTTTTGTTCATTTGCATTTATGTTCTATATCCAAGATTGGTGATTCTCAATTTTTTTAACTCCTTCCCACAGTTAAAAATCATGGAAGATTTCCCCCAAGCCCCAAGGAACTTCTGTTTATGTTGGTCATATCCATCAACATTTACTACATTAGAAATGAAAACATCTTAATATTGTTGTGAAAATAGTTTTGACTTCTCAGACTGGTTGTAAGGATCTCAGGGACACTCCTCCCCTTCCCCACCACATTCTCACTTTGAGAATCTCTATCCCAGAAGAATGTGAGCTTCATGAGGGCAGGGACTGTTAAGGCTTTTATCTTTGTAGACAAAGTAGCTAGTGCAGCACTTCCTGTGAATCCAACAGATGTTTAATAAATGTCTGCTGAGTTGAGATAGCAAAAATATATATGCTAACAATACATCAAATTGCATCACCAAAGTTAATAAAACTGAAGTTAATAATAGTAATTTTAAAATGAAACATTCTAATTATACTAAGATGTGTGAATTTTACCTAAGCTGGCCTTTTTTCTCTACCAAGTGGCTCCAATCTCTCTTGTGTCTCTCTAGCTGCTTCGTAGAGTGGTTTGTGTTCTCTCTCACATTTGACTGGAAGCTCCTAGAGACCAGGGGCTGCATGTTGCTTTTCTTTTCATCCCCAGTGGGTAGCATGCTGTTTGACACACAGTAGGCACTTAGTAAATGTTTACTGACTGATTGAATGTGTGTTATCATTTCACTTCTCATAATACCACTGTCAGATTTTATGCATTCATTGCATTGGACTTTCCCTTCCATTCAGCTAGCTCACTTACATTTTTCTAGCTCATTTCATCATTTTGATTTTTATCTCTCCAGAACCTCTATCCTGTGGCCATCTCCCATTTATACTTAACTCAGAAGACTCAGAAGTCATATTTCAGCTACAGCATACTGGGAACACTAAGCATTCCTAATGTTTAGTCTTTTGTTCAGTTAACCAGCAGGGTGGTTCCAGAAGCACCACACATACTACCAGACAAATTCTAGGGCCTTACTCTTTCCAGCTTTGTTGTCCTGTACATGAAATCTTTCCCTAGTCCTCACTCTTGGACTCTTATTTCTTTAGCCATCATATAGGGTGAAATTTGATCTTCCCCTACAAAAACTTAAAGGTAAATTCTATTACTTTGTACTACCCCATACTCTCAGAATACCACTCTAGGGACATCACCAATAGGAACTTAAGGAAATTTCTTTAATCCATGTCCAGGGTGAAATGCGGCATTATTTATTTTTTAATAATCCAACATACAGAAATATACTATTGTGGAATTTATAAAGTAGGGGGAAATTATATAACTATCAATGACAACCTATCTACCCTACTCAGCTCAAAGGCCCCAGGAACTTTTATCCCTTGATCCCTCCTTGCTTATAATTTTTGACGATGATGTGACCTTCTTTCTTGCTAAGGCTAATTCCTTTCTCTGTGCCCTTGATCTCATATTTTCCCATCTCCTCCACAATCATGCTCCATCAATAATTTCCACTCTCTCTAGTCCCACCTATTTCTCTGTCTGTACATACCACGCATATGTTTCATAAATGTTTACTGAGTGACTGATTCATTGATTTTTAGTCTTTCATTCTTCACTGGGATCTTCCCTTCTACCTACATGCAATCTCAGGTCTCCCTTCACATTGGGAAATACAACCAGTAAACAATAAGATGCCTATGTGTGACCTTGTGGAATAAACTTTACAGCAAGAGAACCATTGCTAAAGCAAAGCTCTTGCACGACAACAGAAGCTTTGAGTTTTACAAACATGTTTACTCTTCTTTAGCTTGAAGGCCAAGGAGCAAAAACATGGTCATCTTTACAAAAATAGTCCACTACTATTTCATAGGAGATAGAGAAGGCTAAGAGTTGCTAACAACTCTAGTGTTATCAGCAGGCACATCCTGGAAGGAGGGTACAATCTACCTCATCAGCATGCCTAGAATCAGCATTAGATTTCAAGGACTCCAGCGCCAAAAGAAGACCAACTGCTACAATGGAATGGGATGGGATGGAATCCCCAACTATTCTAACAGGATGGAATGGGATGGGATGGGATGGAATCCCCAACTGGAAGAATGAGATGGAATGGGATGGAATCCCCAACTGGTGGAATGGGACGGAATCACCAAACCACATGAAGGGGAGGCACTGAAGGTAGTTCCACTCACTTCACAAAGGCTCCATTGGGGAAATTTGCTCCAGTGACATTCTATTGTTCCTAACCATGCAAGTATGTTTACCAAAATAAGAAACACTCTATTAATGAACAGAATGAAAGAAACAATGCTGGTTTTGTTTGGAGATCTCTTATGCAACACATTACTGTTAATGTAAACATGCCTGAGACATGCCAGGGCTATTCTGACCATTTCCCGGATCTGACAAATAAGGGCATAAATTCCTTGTCAATGTATTTCACAAAATGACAAATAAATGTCACCCCAAATTTCCTGTGGAGAGATTTGCCAGCAGCTACTGACATAAAGCTTTATGTATTCCTCTTGAGACTCCTGTGGTTTAGAAATTTGTCAAAACAGGATACTATTTAAATTAAAATTTTACTGATTCAAATTAAGAAAAACCTTGCACTGCTGTTTTTGTAACCAAATTTGTGGGTGGGGGAACTCTGACATTTATTTTTTTGATGCCTAAAAAGGGTATGAGAAGGTGCTATATTTAGCAGTCTAGTTTTTAGGGCCAAAGTATCTAAGCAAGATGACTATCACTTTCTATGAATTACTGTACATGGGAAAGCGTACATTTGTAATATTAGACTCCAGTCAATTTTAAGTTAAACAAACAAAAACACCTGTTTATATGTGTTAATCAATTTAATCGGGTAGGGAGGGAAAAAAGAGAGGAAGTTCCAAAGTGAAACATTACCATATTATTTGCCTCCTACTTAAGTCAGATTTATTAATCATTTCTTTTCAGAAGACTCATCCAGGACCATTACAATGATATAAAAGGAGAAATTGGGGCAGCTTAATTGGTTGCCATGATTTTTGGTGAGGCCTCCATTAACTGCTGGAAGAAAACTGAATTTTGTTAAAGGCATTTCCCCAACCTCACCTAAGATTCTCGATCTACAGAAGGGATGTCAGAAATCAAGTTGAAGCTCTTCACTTTACAGATGAGGAAACTGAATTCCATAAAGGTTCAGTTATTTGCACAAGATCACAAGTAATAAGTAGCTGAGCCTGGACTTGCACTCAGGTCTTACAACCCTATGTTCACCACTATTTCCATATTGAGCTGCTCCTTCAGGGAAAGGACAAGTTGATTTTGGTCTCAGTATCTCCACTATATATTGTCATCTTAAACATTTTTTTTGTTAAATTCTCAGGGTAGAGTTAATATTATTCCATTAATGTGGAATACCAGGGAGGTCAATGAGGGAATATCTAGATTGATCTTTGATTTTTGCCAGACTAAGCCTTCCCAGGGGAACTATCCTGACCCAGTGGCTGGAGAAGCAGCCTAAGGGTCAGGAAGAAAGACTAGGACTCTAGCTCTAACTGTTGGATTAGGTAAGCTTTGTGACTTTGGGCAAGTCATTAAACCTTGAACTTTGCCCAGGCAACTTACTAAGACCTTAACCTGTCTAGTCCTTGTACACTGACATTGCTCTGGGGAATATCATCACTGGCTTCTAGTTTACTAGAATTACAAATCTGGATGAAAAAACAAAGTTCACTTTTAGCTCTGTTGTATTTGTTTCTCCTGTGAATCCAAAATTCTGGTGGTGCTCTTGGTCTTTACCATAATTAAGATCTGAGTTTTGTCCTTTCTTTTGTCAATTAAGCTCTGAGTTCCTTGAAGTAAGGTTTGTTTTTGCCTTTCTTTGTCTCCCCAGCAGTTAGCACAGTGCCTGGCAAACAGCAAGTGCTTAATAAATGCTTGTAGATTTGATTCTAAGAACGTCTGTGATGTTGACACTATCTCCATCTGGCACCCAAAGTCATGCTTCACTCAGCCTTACCTTGTCTCTTTACAAGTAACAACTCAAAAATCTGACCTTCAGTAGAATCTCCCTTTAAGCACCCTATCCCTCCTTCTATCAACTCTGTGACGTTAATATCATCTTATTGTCCTGTTCTGAGTAAAACAAGGATTTTGGCTGCTGGGTTCATGTTTCTGTGAGCCACATATTAGAAGATATTACACTTTCCTGATATTATAAATAAAGTAAACAATGTGATAAATACAGAAGTGAGAGAAAGGACCTTCTGCAGGTGCTAGCAATCAACCAGTGATGAGGAAAAAAACAGTACAGAGGCAATGAAGGTTAGCAAAGCCTAAATCACTCCCCCACTTGTCCTAAGAGAACTGGGGGGAAAACTTGCTGTTGCCCCTGATTGCCAACCACTTTTAATACTATATCCCATCCCCCAAAAGACATTATTGAGCAAGAAAAGTAAAATATTATGATGTGAAGAGAAACTTTTCTATTTATTTGTAGAAATGTCACTGTAAAGAAAACATACTCAATATGTCACTTCTTCTTTGGAGATGAAATATTGGGTTTGGGGTAGGGGAGGAGGGAGGGAAAGGGAGGAGGGAAGGGGAGAGAGAGAGACAGGGGGAGAGAGAGAGAGATGGGAGAGAGAGAGAGAAAGAGAGAGACAGAGAGAGAGAGACTGACAGAGACAGAGACAGAGAGAGATTGATTTCCTCCTTTTAGTAGCTAGAGTTAACTGAACCATCACAGATCAAGTCAGTTTCCCCACAGTAAAACAAATTAAGCCCACTCGTGGAAACAGATTTTGTTTTGTTTTATAACATCTCCCACATCTGACATGTCAAAGTCTAAAGGACAGGAAGCTGTCTCTCCTAAATGCAAATGTCCTGGGAACATGTATGGAAATTGGGCCAGGTAAATTTCTTAAAATAAGTCACAGAAATTCACAAAGTTTACCTATTTATTTGTGAGGGGGTTGCCAATCACAAAGAAGGGCCATGAAATATAGAAGGGTAGGTCAATTAACATATATATATATATATATATATATATAGTATATGTACCAATCAGTCAAGCCAAGGCTGGAAACCTAGGAAACTGGCTTACAGACAGTTGACACGGTCCCTTTGGAAACCTTGAGCTATGGGTCATTTGAAATCTTAACATACTGAAATCCATCACACTCCAATCTTAAAAAAATTAGAAGTTGAGGCATTCCATCTGATTTTCACCTCTGTAAGACTAGGAAACTGTAAAAGTGCAGCATTATTAATTATAAGAGGCAGCCATGGCATAGCAGATAAAGAGATGTTGCTGGGGTCAGGGACACCTGAGTTTAAGTTAGGCCTCCGAGGATTCCTGGCTTGTGACTCTGGATGTCATTTAACGTCTCAGTGCTACTAGACAGCTAAGAGGACAAACTTCAGAGCAGGTGCTATTCCTCATTGGGGACTTCTGATTCAAAAAATCACAGGTCTAGTGAGGAAAAGAATCATAAACAATTGTTGTTTCATGGGACTTCTGTAAGAGAAACTGAAATAATAGCAATGGCTTCGCACTCTTAACTATCCAATAAGAAAGTATAGCATTTGGATGCAGTGTTTCCCTACTGCTAGAGAGGATAAGGTTAGTTGGCTGAGTTCAGTAGCTGAAAGGCAATAAAAGCTGATTCAGGGTCTGTACGAGGTCTAGCATGAATATGGTGAGTCCCAAAGAGTGAAGGATCACTAGTCTGTCTATTGAAGGTTATTCTGGCTCGGGTGGGAAAAAATGGAGCACCAAAATTCCATGATGATGAGCAGTTTTGAGATGAGAGGGTGTGAGTGGGACAGAGAAACCAGGGAACAATAACAGTAGCAAAAACAAACAACAAACAAGCCAACAATGAACAAAATAAAAAACAACAAAAGAAAGAACATTGGATTTAGAAAGGTTCTGTATTCTAATTCAAGATCTACTATTTGGCACATGTTTGACTTGAGATAAGATATCGTAAAATAAATCAGAGGGCAACCTAGAGCAAAACTTACATATGAAGAAGTAGCAAGAAATAAAGTAATTTACTGAGAAAACAACAACAACAAGGTTTGAGGATTCTCCCCTCCCCCTTTCCAAGAAAACCAGGAGGAAAAGAGTGAGCCAGTTGGCTGCCATCAGGAGTATAGGATGGAACCATTATGGGGCAATGTGTTGATGGTCAGAGAAAACAAGGCAGGAATCTGAAAACAAAACAAAAAACAGGCCATGCTCTGGGGCTAGTTCAATCCTTTGGTGGGAAGAGATTTTCATGGGAAATTATTTGCTTTTTTTCCCCCAAATAGTATAACATTCTCTCGAAAAATTTGTTTTGATTTTATGTATGTTCTAAATAAAAACAACCAAAGTATCAAAGGACGCAATTGTTTATTTTTGGTTTTCTTGGTTTTGCCCAGTTTGTTTCTGAATGCAATTCCCTTTCTTTTCTCCCTCCCCCTTCCCTCCTTCAAAGTGAATACATTTTTTTCTGGTCTAGAAGAAAAACTGAAGCCCTCAGAGAATTGGGCCAATGTGTTTCTCAAGAGGTGAAAAGAGATACAGCCCTTTAGTCTAAATAAAGCCAAGGAACTGAACTAGGAAGACACATTGTGGCAAGAGATAACTTCAGAAAAGTACAGAGATACATGAAGAAGCCACTCTTCAACTACTCATTAGTATAATGTATCACATTATGGGAAACAAAGGGCATTCATGTAAAAGAAAACTTAAAAAAAATTTTTTTAACATTTTTATTTAAAGTTTTGAGTTACAAATTCTATCCCTCTCTCCTTCCCTGCTCTCCTCTCTCCCTGAGATAGTAAGCAACCAGATTTAGGTTATACATGTGCGATTATGTATAACATGTCCATATTAGTAATTTTGTGCAAAAAGACTAGAATACAAGAAAAAAAATGAAAGAAAGTGAAAAATAGCACACTTCAGTCTGTTTTCAAATAATAACTGCTCTTTCTCTGGATTGAATAGTATTCTTCATCACTAGTCCTTTGGAATTGTCTTGGATCATTGTATAACTGAGAATAGCTAAGTCATTCCCAGTTCATCATACAATACTGTTGTTAACTGTGGACAGTGTTCTCCTGGTTCTGTTCATTATGTATCAGTTCATCTATGTCTTTCCAGGTTTCTCTGAAATCATTCTGCTTATCATTTCTTATAGCACAAAAATATTCCACTACACTCATATACCACAGCTTGGTTAGCTATATCCCAATTAAAGGGTATCCCGTTAATTTCCAATTCTTAGCCTCCACAAAGAGCAGCTATAAACACTTTTGAACAAACAGGTCCTTTTCCCTTTTTGGGGGGAGTGGGGTGGGAGGTGGTGGAATTTCTTTGGGATAAAGACCTAACAGTATTGCTTGATCAAAGGGTAGGCACAGTTTTATAGCCCTTTGGGCATAACAAAACAAAACTTTCAATAATTCCATTTTAAAGATTAGTACACATGATGCAGTGGACAGAAGGGTGGATAGAGTTCTGGGCTGGGAGCCAGGAAGCCTGGAATTCAAATTGTGCTTTAGAAACTTCTTGTGTAGCCCTGGGTAAATCATTTAACTCCTTTCAATTTCCTTTTCCTGTAATATGGGGACAACAATAGCTCCTACCTTATCAGGTTGCTGGGGTGGGGGGGGGCAGAGGGGGGATCAAATGAGATAACATACATAAATGGCTTTGAATATCTCAGAGCAGTATATAAATGCTACTGTAGTTTTTGTTGTTGTACAAAGAGCTGGAAGGGTTATCAGAGACAGTCTAAGAAAACTTTTCTCATCTTACAGGTAAAGAAACTGAGGACCCAGGAGGTGAAGGGAACTGGTAAAGGTCACACAGGTAGATCTATGCTTAATCCTTATGTCCACAACACAGCTGTTTTAAAATTTTATAAAACAAAAAAATTAGGCTCAAACTACATTTGTGACAAAACAGCGAAGTTGTCAACATCTGTCTTTTTTTGTCCTCTCTCCCTCCCTCTTCCCCCCACCCCCATCCCAGCCATCTCTCCTCTCACTCCAAGACTCTACTTTTTGTACCATTCTTCTTTCCCTCTCAAAGGGCCTTGCTCTCAAGGATATTGGACAGGTAGGATTTTGCTATCATGAATGGATCCCACTAGTTTATAACTGGAGGCTGCTAGGTGGTCCTGGGGATAGAACATTGGGCTGAGAATCAGGAAGACCTGAATTCAAATCCTTCCTTAGACATCTGCTAGTCATATGGCCCTGGATATGTCACTTCATATTTCTCAACTTCAGTTTCCTCCACTGAAACATGGGGATAATAATAGGACCTATCTCCCAGATCGCTGTGAAGGTCAGGTAATATAATATCTGTAAAAACCTTCACAAACTTTAAGTGATTTTGCAAAGGCTATTATTGTTATTACTATTGGTATTATTCTTAATGATAGCTCTTGGGAA
The DNA here is from genome assembly GCA_011680675.1 of Gymnobelideus leadbeateri. Taxonomy (NCBI): domain Eukaryota; kingdom Metazoa; phylum Chordata; class Mammalia; order Diprotodontia; family Petauridae; genus Gymnobelideus; species Gymnobelideus leadbeateri. Next base: position 130,607 of record WOXC01004906.1, on the reverse strand, counting down.
AATGACCTAAGTAGACAGCAAGTTCAGTATGAATTCTGATGCAGAGTGATGAAAAGAAAGATGAATAGAAGCAACCCCAGGGTATTAGAATGGGGAGCTCACTGCCTCACAAGACCCAACATCTGGATTGCTGTGGCAGTCAGGTTGGGGTGTCACATTTTGGAAACAATGTTGATAAACTGGAGTACATAACCACAAAGGGAATAGGAAGCATGGTATTTGAGATTCTTTGAAAGAACTGAATATTTAGCCTAGAGAAGGGAATTTTTATGGTGTAGGGGAAGATGATGATTGTCTTCAAATATTTTAAGGAATAGTGTGTGGGAGAGATTAGGCTCCCCCCAGTTCCAACTCACTTGGCTCTAGAGGGCTAGGAACAATGGGTGGGAGAGGAGTTACAGATAAATGCATTTTGACTAAATCGCAAGAAAAAAGGTCTTCCAAAATTGGAACTACATAAAAGTATCCTGGGCTACCTTGAGAGTGAACAAGATTCTTATCATTGAAAGTCTTTGAGCCAAAGCTAGATGCCCACTTGTTAGAGAAATCTAAGAGAGAATGCACGGGCCAGGCCCAGGTTTGACTTCAATGACCTCTGAGCTACCTTTCTGCTCTAAGAATTGAGGATTCTAAGGTACTGCCCCTCCTAGGACATTTGCATTTCAATAGATGAATCTTAGAGACTGAAACATTTTAGTAAGATCACAAGATTTAAGACTGCTAAGGGATGGTAGAAATGATTAGACAAAACTAGAGACACTGAGACTTGCTGCAGGTCACAGGTGTAGTAAATGGAAAGGCCAGGATTCACACCCAGGTCTTTTGACTCCACAAAACTAAATTTATTGAGATAAAGAAGCAAAGTAATGAAGGCTTAGTCAAAGAACTATGGCTCTATGACACATAATTAGGGTAGTATTTTTGGATACTGGGGGCCATTTTAGGGCCACAGATTTCCTTCAAATCAAAATAAGTAGCTCTCTACATCCTCCCTAGTCCTCTCACTAAAGTTATCACCTTTCCGGACCCCAAGGTTTTTGCACTATATAGAGAAGAATGTGTTGTATATAGCTATGGAACAGTCTATTTTGGAAGCATTCATTTTTAAGCAGGTCCTCTTCTAAGGTATCTCTAACTGCCGGTGCTTGTTAACATCCTGGAGAAGCTTTGTTCATAACAATTTCCTGTCCTCTCACAAGTTTAGAATGAAAACTTCTTGAGGGAAGCAGCTATGGAGATGTCTTTTTTATACTCAATCAAGGAACTAGAAAAACATTTATTAAGCCACTGTGTGTCAATTGCTGTGGATAAAAAGTAAAAAAAAAAATAAAATCCTTGCCCTAAAGGAGGATCCATTCCATAATGGAAATGAATTCCCTATTGTACCCAATAAAAAAAAAAAAATCAGACACACTTAGAGCCTAGTTGGGACCATGGCACCATCTGACTGCCTAGCTGATCAGTCTTCCCCACTGCTAGGGTCTTCTCGCTAAGATTATTTCCCATTTACAGCACATATGTCTTATATGAATACTGCTGCTTCAATATTGTTTCATTCATTAGAATGTGAGCTCCATGAGGGCAGGGCCCATGTTTTTGTCTTTCTTTGTTTCTTCATCACTTAGCACAGTACCTGGCATATATATAATAAGTACCGAATAAATGTTTGCTAGCTGACTACCAAAATAACCCTTTTAGCTCTGGCTTCCATAGTAATTTAGTGAGGAAAGAAAAGGTCCTGGATTGACAGAGGCTCCAAGTTTTGGTTTTTTTTTTTAAGGTGAATCAATGAAAGCCCAGTTGATTCTCTTATGAATAAGTTTCATACAGACCTAAATTTGTCAAAATTCTACTCTGTGTAAGGGTTTTTGCAAAAATGTTAATTATGCCTTTGATCTACAGTTACATTATCTTCAATTAAGAATTAATATCTTGTGCATGGAATGACACTGTGTTATACAAATGGTAAAACTCCTAGAATCCATTTCCTGATGCCAGGATTCTAAAGAGATCTGTGTAGGCAGTGAAATATTTATTTTCAAATTCATCTGTGTATATTTTCAAAATTGCTGCTCTTTAAATTTTCTTTGAAATATCTGACCTGCTGTTCATAAGTCATAAAATATAATCTCCCTTTTGTAGAACTCCAATTGGTAAATTATGTTTTTTAAAAAAAATCAGATTGGCCACTTGCTGTTAGATGGTGGGTATTAAGGCCTAACAACAGCCAGTAGTACCTTAAAGTAAAATTGTCCCAAGATGCCCTACAGACCAGCTCATCAAACCATGTTGAATTACTATAGCTGTGACTTCATCAATTAACACTTTTAAAATTCCAAACAGTAGTAATGGTAAGAGGCTTCCTTTTCTTTTTGCCTTTTAAAGAAACATAACAAGCTAATGTGGTTAGGAGAAACTTGGTAGCAATGACAGAGACTGAAACAAGAGTCCAGATTTCTTTTCCTGGCTCTAGGTAAGTAATTTCACTTTTCCATTTCTCCGTTTCCCTATTTGCAAAATGAGCATAGCAGTGTCTGTTTATAAAGCACTTTGACACTGGCAACTGAAAGGTGCTGGATAAATGCAGACTCCAAATTTGAAATAACATGATTTAAGTTCCTGAATGAGGTATGCTCCTCAAACTCCTGGAAACCAGGTGGAACACCAAGAACCAAGCCAACTTCAACACTTATCTGAAAGTTATCCAAACTACTTGGGTTGGGAATCAGGCTAGAGATCTTGTGAGACTTACAGTATTTCCTGATTTGGGCTGGTCTGGAAATACCGTAAAAATGGGTACTGTGGTATTTTGGTCTACCCCAAACCAGAAGTGCAGAGGTACGCAGAGAGAAAAAATTTAGCTGCATGCTTTCAATCCCACAATTTGATCCTAAAATAGATACTAACTCTATTACTCAACATAAAACTCAACATCTGTACTTTTTAAGGGTGTTGAACACACTGGGTGCCTAATAGATGTCTGGGGAATTGTGAGGAATGTATTCACATGAAACTTGAGTTTAGTAGAATGTTAAAAATTTTGCTCAATATGCACTTGCTGGAGTTATCAAGACTTGCAATGATACAATCCGTCCTAAGATAAGCAGCTTAATACTAAAACAGATTCCACTCCACTCCATTCAACACACATTTATGAAAGAGCTACTAGGTATGTGTGAGGCACCATGATATAATGAAGACAGAAACACAAAATGAAACAATTCTTGACCTCAAGGAACTTCCTTTCTATTGACATGTGACTTGCCTTACTTCACATGATTGTAGATCAGATTTATTGTTTTGTATCTTTTGCACCCTCTGAAGAAGGGAGGGGTGTGAAGATAAGAAGAGAGGAATTAATGAAATCCTAAAACCAAAGCATCAGTTTAATTTAAAAACTAGAAGAAATCTTTGAGATGACTTTATCTAGGCTCCTCATTTTACAAATGCGAAAAATGAAACCCTGGGAAGTTGGGACTTCCTTACTAAAGGTAACATAGCTTGTTCTTATTCAGTTAAATCTCCATGACCCCATGAACCACAGCACACCAAGGGATTTTCTTTGCAAAGATACTGAAGTGGTTTGCCATTTCCTTTTCTAGTGTATTAAGGCAAACAGAGGTTAACTGACTTGGTCAGGATCACAGAGCTAGTAAGTGACTGAATTTGAACTCAGTTCTTCTTGATTCCATTCCAAGTGCTCTATCCACCACGCCAATTAGCTGTCTTAGGTACTTAGATTATAGCTGCTTAGAGAGCCAAAACAAAAACAAATGTGTTTAGAGTTATACCTTGCTTATCTGGCTTTAAGAAATTCATTCTAGGGGACGGCTAAGTGGTGCAGTGAATAGAGCACTGACCTGAGTTCAAATCTGGCCTCAGACACTTAACAAGTATTAGCCATGTGACTTTGGACAAGTCACTTAACCCCAATTGCTCTGCCTTTCCCCCTCCAAAAAAAGCAAAAAGAGAAAGAAAAAGAAATTCATTCCACCTAGTGGTCTTAGTTTCCTCATCTGAAAAATGAAAGATTTGGGTCAGTCAGTCTCTGAGACCTCTTCTACCTCTAAGGTGTAGGATTCTATAAAATGGTGGCATGCAAACTCTATGATACCCAGTATGTACCACAGTTCCCAAATTGAAAAATTTCTGGATATGAATGTGTTTTAAAGCTAAGAATAATATATCAAAACCATTTAGTACTGTTTAAAAAAATAAATGTATGAACATAGATTTCCAGTTTTAAGCGCCCTCCAAGTTAGTCCGATCAAACGCTTTCATCTTTGATAAGGAAACTGAAGACCAAAGAGGTTGGCTGACTTGCCAAAGACTGCCCAAGCAGTTAAATGACTTATGGGGCATTCAAACCTGTTCTCTCCAATTTCAAATCCAAAGCTCCTTCCACAGTACTACTAGCCTCATCACACACAGCTACTGAGAAAGACTTGAGAAGTTGTTCAAGCCAACTCCCTCTTTTGCTTTATTAAAGGCTCCACAGCAGAATTCTCTAGCCAGGTAAATCACCATAAACTGCCCCATACGGATTAATACATAGAAAATGAGACAATTGTCAAGGAAGGTCAATTTCGTTACCTAACATCCTTGACAATGTTCCTTTAAATGTCATCAGTCAGGGCTCTCTACCGCATGACTTGTAGGGCAGCTTTGTAAATTACAGCACAATAGCACATGACATGATCCTGTGTGCTGTAACATTGCTCTAGTGACGTAATATGATAAAAGAGATTTCTCAGCTTGGCTATCTGCAGCACAGAGCCTGACAATATCGAGATTTTCATTTTCAGAGGGTCACCCTTGGCTATTTAAAAGAATTTCACACGGCCTCAGATATCCCTAAAGAGAGCTTCATCTTGCCTAAGGATGTTTGGCATTAGGTGGCTTCTTTTCAAATATAAATTTTAAACTTTTTTCAACTAGACAGACTAAATCCAGGATGTAGATTTTCCAATTAGGTTCCCTTTAAACATCTGTTGGTAGACTGCATTTAACATTAGTTATTTGAGCAAAGCACAATTTGATTAGGCTGTCTGAAACAGAGCCAAAGTCTGCAAAATAATAGCTCAATTAAATTTTGTTTTGCTTTCATTTGTCTTATACTTTTCTGAGTGTGATACGGTTGCATATGATCAAGTAAACCAATCCTTTTCAAAATGAGAGATTTAGGTACATTTTTTCCATCTTCACTCAAAGTTTATTTAATAATCTAGTCCATCTTTGCTATGCTTCACTGAACTTCATCTTGACACAAAATAAATTTCTTTATTTTGCCTTCAGACTACTTTAATATTCTATACTTACAACAAATTAAAGTTTTATGTGCCATTAATATTATACCTTAAACAGATTAGCAAATTTAAAAAGGTAGGCACCCAGCATCATGAAATTTTGGCAATCATATTCGGATTGAGTGTATATTTTCACCTCTTGCTTGATATGATTCTTTTCATAAACCTGATGAAAGACACTGGCAAGACTGTCACCCACCATGGGACTTCCATATTTTGCTTGCTTCTAATCTGCCAATGCTGTGTCTCTTACCCTGAAACTACAATAGCTCCTCCAGGGAGTTATGCACATGAGGTTAACAGATATTCCTGCTCCTGGGGGCTCCTCATTCAAATAAGGAGGAGTAACACCTTTGGGGGGAGGGGACAGGAAGAAGACTGGGGCAGGGAGATTATTAGAGAAAAGCACAATTTCAGTATTTCTGATTAGGGAATCATTTTCCAGTTGTTACAATTATAAAGAATTAAGAAGTATAAAGTTCTGAGAAGGCACAAAGAGGAGAGTAAGAACAGATTTACTTGCTGGCTAGTGGGAATTTTGTTTATATATAAAATAGCAAACTTCAATCTTTCAAGTAGACATTATTTTCCCTGTGTGAATATTCCCTCCACCACTATAGATTGAACCACTCCTCTGAGCTCCCCTGTAAAAAAAATTACTTTTTATTTACCTGGTGTCAATCAATCATTAAGCATTTATAAGGCACCATTTGGTGCTAAGAAAACAAAATACCCCCTCCTCTCAAGGAACTTATATTCTATCAGGGAAATTCTATCTATCAATTGATCTACGTGTATATGTATTATGCATGCATATTTGTATATATGCACATGTGTATACACATATGTAGACATGTATGCATTACACATGTGGATAGATATATAAAATATAAATCTATGTATAAATCAATATAAAGGTAGATATAGATAGACATCTATATATTTATATACACATTTCTATATATATATATATATATATATAAATACACATACATACACGCTGCATTTAATAAATGCACATTGTCTGACAAAGAATTAAAACAGGCCAAAATTTATTAAGTGTTTACCATGTTCTAGGCGCCAGCTAGATGATGGGAATAAAGAGCCAAAAATAAAATACTCCTTATCTTCAAGGGCTCCTGAAGAGCTACAACACGAATCCAAAGCAGCCTGGCATGGTGGATGCTGTGCTGAACTTAGAGTCAGGAAACCCCAGGTTCAAATCTTACTTCTGATATTTACTAGTCACGTGACCATGGGCAAGTCATTCAACATTTCTATGAGGGAGTTGGTTTTCAGTTCTAAATCTAAGATCCTACAATATACACAGATAAGTAACACAAATATTTCTTTGATTATCCCCCTCCCATCATTTTAATGATCCATTACCCCTAAATTTCTCCTCTGTGGATTATGCATACATTTTATATGCATTTAAGTATAGATACATATACGTATATATCGCATTTATATACAGAGTACATGCAAAGTAATCCGAGAGGAGAGGCACTAGTAGTAGGTTTCCTATACAAGATGGGGTCTGATACCTGTCTTGGAGGAAGCCAAAGACACCAAGAGGCAGAAGTAAGCGGTCAGACCATCCCTGGCATGGGTGATAACCGGTGTGAAGGCCCAGGGACAAGAGATAGAGGATTCTGTTTAAAGAACTGCAAGTATTTCTGTGCTGCTGGCTTATACAATATTTGGGAGTGAGGAAAGCCAGGAATGCAAAGGTAGGAAGGAATTTGATTTTAAGAACTTTAAATGCCAAAGGGAGGAATTTTTATTTGATCCTAGGGGGTATTAGGGAGCCACTGGAGTTCCATGAGGAGGAGAGGACTGGTGATGCAGTGATATTTTATGCTTCAGAAAAAACTGAGGCATCAGTCATAAGTTGAGTGAGGTCAAGAAGACAGTGATCCAAGTTGATACTACAATTACTAGGAACATGGAAGTGTCATGCAAAAGAGTATGCCCCGATACAATGCTAGAACAAGAATTTTACAGGTTATTAATAACAAATAGACTAAAGCATCCTTTAAATTTGAATAATTTTTTTGATTCAATAATCACCAAATCTTACAATAACCTGGCTGGACTCATTTGGCAACAGTTTCTCCTGCCTTGAATAGAGATAAAATATTCAAAAGCATGCTATTTCTCATCCTGAAAGGGCAGAGATCCAGGCTAAGAATGCATTTTTTTTTCATTCTCCCCTAAGGATCAGGAGAAAATTACAAAGTGATGCATGATTCTATATAATGTTTCATTAGCGTGTAGTTATGAGCAGTCTTCATAGAGAAAAATTATTTTGGAGTATCTCAAATTGTCTACAGATCACTAGTGGTTCACTAGCAGTCTACATTTAGATGACCTCTGAACTATTAGTTCTAGAATAAATAACTCGCTTATAACATGTGAAGACCTCAAAAGGTCTGTGATTTCACCCACGCCATTCAATTCTCCATTAAAAGACCATAACGTGGTATGCTGGAATGTACCAGATTCAGAATCAGAAGACGCAGGCTTACATCCTGCCTTTGCCACTTACTATCTATGTAACCTCGAGTAAATAACTTCCCGCTCTGGGTCCCAGATTCCTCATCAGTAAAATGAAGGAACTGGACTGACAGATAATCTCTAAAATCCTTCACAGTTCTAGATCCAATATTCAATAATAATCAGGAATACCCAATCATAAGAGTGAGAAAGTGAGAGCTGATCTCAAAGGCCAACTAGTTCAATGCATACCTGACCAAGAGTCTGCATTACACTATCACTGACACATGGACATTTGGCCTCTTCTTGAAGAACTCTAATGAGGTCTCTGGTGGGAGGACCTCCCAAGGTAGCATATTCTATTTTTAGATAACTAATAATTAGAAAGGTTTTCATTAAATCAAATTTGTTCTCTGTAACTTCTACCCACTAGTCAAGTCAATGAGCATTTATTGAACACCTACTGTGTGCTAGGGATTGGGTTAAGCAATAGGGATGCTAAGAAAGGCTAGAGACAGCTCTCTGCCCTTGAGGAGCTCTCATTGTACCAGGAGATACAGAATATAAATAACAATATACACACAAAACAATGGAAAGTGCCTGGGAGGAATCTCAGAGGGGAAGCAACAGAAGGGAGAGGAATGGGGATAGATCTCTTACAAAAGGTAGGACTTCACCTCAGTCTTGAAGGAAGCTGAGAGGTGGAGATCAGAATGCTATTCTAAATGGAGGATTCCTGTATCAAACCTCAGAGGACAGAAGGCAGAACATCAAATCACAATTTAAATGGGGCATTTACTTCTGTAAGAGGATTGAGATAATATAGTTCATGTACTTTGCTTACTACGGTGTGGGGGGGAGGAAGATAGCGGAATATAAATGAAGAATTTAGACTTGATGTGATTAGAAATATTGGACTACCGGAAGCGACTAAGCACTGATGTGACATGATGAAAACAATGTACCCAAAGAAATGAAAACTGGAATGCCATGAAAAAGAAAACTCTGGATCTGGGAGTGTGGCTAAGACATTTTTTTTTTTTTGGTTAAAAAAAAAGAGAGAGAAAAAAGAATGAAGTCAATGGATGGCAATAGATAAGAAAGAATGGAGATGAATGGAATTTTAAAAAATAAATTTTATTGCTACATTTTATTTTTTAAATCACTTAAACTTTCCCCTGTATCCTTCCCTTCAAGAAAACGGCCAGAGTTAAGAGTTTGGGCAAGAAAGGCAATCAGCAAAGGGAAGGGAAAGGTAGAGACCAGGCCAGTGTCACAGAAGCTAATGGAGAAGGGAGTTTCAAGCAGGAGGCAGTTCACCCCACCCAAAGCCCCAGAAAGGTCAAGGAGTTTGATGATGGTGAAAAGGCCACTGGATTTAGCAATAGGACAACTTTCAGGAGAGGTATTTCAGAAGAGTAGTTGGGATAGAAGCCAGATTCCATGGTGATGAGTAAAGAGGGATGGGAAAAAACAAACAAACAAAAAACCAAACGGTCACATACCATTCACTTAAAAAAGTAAGAAAGAGGATGGTAGCTAGAGATGACAGCAAGATCACATAAAACTTTTTGGAGGGAGAAAGGCAGAGCAACTAGGGTTAAGTGACTTGCCCAAGGTCACACAGCTACTAAGTGTTAAGTGTCTGAGACTGGATTTGAATTCAGGTGCTTCTGACTCCAAGGCTGGTGCTCTATTTGCTGCACCACCTAGCCACCCCCAAATAAAACTTTTAAAGCATTCTTCTTTAATCTATATTAACTATGTATACAAGTACATATTAGATTCTGCCTCCTTGAATACTTACCAAAAAAGCATAAACAGAAAGTTGTCCAAATGGATAAGAGCTGGCACACTTTATCCTATTGTGTATTGGAAGTTTTAAATCCTGCTACTTAAGTAGTTAAAAAGGCTGTGACCAGGAAAAAAATATGAAGAGGAGATATGGCAGCAAGTCTAAAATTCTTAAAAATGACTGGTAGTCAGCCTCTGTAATTTAGCAGGCAATCATTTAAAACTCAGAGATCCATAATGGCAAGACTGATAAAGTCCACCCATGTTCCAAAGGGGATAGGTTTGCTTTAAAAATTTAGAGAGCTCCTAAATATGACAACCATCTGATGTATTAAAATTATTCACAACCAAAAACAGACAGTCTGGAAATAGCTGGGATGACTTCATTTAGACAGAATTACCCAAATCTGTTTCTAATATACACAGTACACATAATAAATTTTTACAATATGACAAGGAAAACAAACTGAATAAAGGTTCCTGATCTTTTGTTACACAAGCATAGTATATCCATGATATGTTTATAATAGTTTGCCCATGATATCACAGCTCAGTAACAAAAGCCTGAGAAACACAAAAACAGTTACTAGGTATGACATCAGCTCACAACTACCGTAATTACATTGATACACATATTTCCCCCCAAAGTATACTTTTTCCAGACTGCTTCTCAGTTTCAATGGGAGCCTTTGGACAATTATTTTCAGATTCGTCTGCTGTGTTTGAATAATGCCCTTCTTTCCTCTCCTTCTCAAGCATCATTTCACTTTATAAAATGTAGATTTCAAATACAAGTGCTATTTTTCAAAGGTACTCATAAACACAGGTCCAAATGAGGAAAGACAACGGTCTAGTTAGTGGGTTGGGGTAAAGAAACAGCTATCAGACATCCTAAGTTCAAACCCATTTTCTGCCTTTGATCTGTTTGTTCAGATACTTACTTGTGTGACTCAGTTTCTCACTTGAAAATGAAAGTATTATTTGTCCTATAGTAGTTCAGTATTTTGTTTTTGCTAAAACCAGCAACTGACATGGAAAATATCCCAATTTTTTCCCCTACTTCTTTCCTTTCTTAACATTTTGGGGGTTTGGGTGTTTTCTTTATTTGTGGATAAATAACATGTATAGAAAAAAGGAGGATGCCTTATATTTACAGAAGGTAATTTCTAAAAGGACCAAACTTTTCAAGCATATCCCACATGTACTGCTTCAATCTCTCTGTTTTACTATCTCAGCTGGCTTTCCTGCCTGGGCATCATGCCAAGTGGACTGGACTACCCCTCATTGTCACTTCTGTTCTATGGTGCTTGCACCAACTGCTGTTATTCTAGGCTGCAGGAAATTTTCTAACCACTGGACAGGCTCCAGTGCTGTGCACTAATGAGTTGCAGATTGGAGGGCTCTTGTGTGTGTGTGTATGTGTGTGTGTGTGTGTGTGTGTGTGTGTGTGTGTGTGTGTATTAGAAATAGTGCAGTGCCCTGGTTTGTAGGGAGAAAAAAGGAGAGAAGAAAAACACAAAAGAAAGAAAAAATTTAATAAATGAAAGAAAAAAGAAAAGGAATTGAAATAGAATGAAATGCAAAAAAAGAGAAAAAAACGGTAGTTAAAAATTCTGCCTACTCAAATTGACAAGAAACGTGACCTCTGTACTTTACCAGAAATTCCTGCAGACTTACAAAATAAAGGAGTTTGCTTTTATCACACAGTGTGAGGCTCATATGGAAAAATGGAAAACACTGCATCACTTGACCTTAAGATGCCCCCTTTCCAACCACAGATGAATATTATGTATAAAAATTCTAAATCAACTTAAGATGTAAAGGGGGGGGAGGAGAACGTCAATTTTCTACATTAGACTTGGTGATCATTATTTTAGTTCCTGAAATTTATTTTGCAATATTAGCACATGAGAAAGACTAATCGTTTCAGACTTTTTTTTTATCACTTTGGGAGTGATTATTTAGACACTTTTGCATGGTGTTCACATCATGGCCTAGACTTTCCTTATGTTAGGAAACAGTGAGCAAATCTCACTTACCCAGGCTTGAAAGCTACCCAAGGTTGAGTCACAAATTATTTGCTTACATTAACAGAACATTAAAACCCATCTAAAACAACCCAAGGAACCATGGCCATCTTTGAACTGTGATTCACTCCTATGGGAAACCAAAGACCTTTCTCTCTCTTAAAGGCAAAGAACAGTTATATGATGACATCATAGCCCATCAAAATGTAATCACTTCTCGGTGGATTCCAACCCAATAGACTTTTTGAGTAATGAAATTACATTTCAAATTTTTGCCACACTTAGTGCCGGGTACTTTTAAAACTCAATCACATCACATCCTTGAACTGTCATCAACATTTTTTTGGACTATGTCAATAAAATTGATTGCTTACAGTTCTGAATTCTGCTCTGCACATGGAAACAATACAATTCATTTTAAAGTATTTTCGGGGGTGGTAGTGGGTAGGAACCTTAGCAAAACTATCCATAACATGGAGAAAAAAACCACAGAAGCAAACAGTGGATGTTCTGAACAATCCAGCATGCTAGAAACTGACAAAAAAACAAAAACCTATGCAGAAGTCCTAGAACTGAGCCTCACTGTTATACTGACAGAGTTTCTTGTCAGAAAGGAATGATGCTTTTGGAACATTAATACATTCATTAAATTCTAACTCTCTCTACTGAAAATGCTCTGTACTTTGGCTCAAAAGCATCTTGACAGGTTTGTAGTAATCATATATATGAAGACCCCTGAGTACACAGTTGTGGAGATACCTCATACCTACAACCAATCTGTTGCTTTTACAAGTTTAATCTAGGTATTAAGAATCTGATTGTGGAACCATGTTGATACAACATCTTCAACCCAGCTGTACATCATATCAACCACTATGGGTGGTGACAGTCTCCCATGACTCTTAGAAATAGTACATACTTTTAACTCCCTAATCTGTAATACTACAAAATACTACTCTCATTTTTTCCCAAAGCACAAGTGGACTATCAGCAAGGGTCCGACAGTGTTATTCCTAATTACCTTTTTTTCACTCTTGATCCTGTGGCTCTCATAATTAGTTACCTGGGGCTGCAATCCAATTTGAAGTGATGACAAGAAAGTGATCCATGAAGAAGTAATAAGTTAAATCCAATTTCAGCCTTCCTCTAATTAAATGCACATGGAACTAATGACTCAAACCCTACCATTTCAGTGATAATGGTAATTAGCGAGGTGGGAGTCACTCTCTTTTTCAACACCGTAGGTGTAAACCTCGAAGTAAAATGGTAGGAGCCCTCTTAATTACATGTGTCATTTTGTCAGCAATTTACACATTTTTGACCAGTCAAGTATGTTTCACGTGTTTTATTTTTTTGTATTCTCCCAACCCTTCACACAATGATAATCATATGCTTGTCCATGTTCTGATCCACAGAACCTCACCAGATCTCTTCAGACAGCAGAATCAGAAATCCCTTTTGATGGGATCTAGCTGTCTGCTCTGCAATGCACACAGACAAACAGATGATGAACAAAGGGGAGAAACAAGACAATTATCAAGATGGCCTGAACTCTGGTGGCAGAAATAAAGGGGGCTGAATTTTCAAAACTGAAGTATATACCGAATTTGGATGACAAAATAGTGCCACAAATAGTTGTGGCTGGTGAAGGAAAAGGAGATATGGCAGTGCCTGGGGATGGTTACAAAGATCAGAAAAGATATAATACCTGACCTTACACTGTTTACAATCTCCAAGGTAGCTGGCATTTGGAGAGCACTTCAGGTAGTTGATCTTTTTTTTTTTCCAGGGTAGCGGGGGAGGGAGTTGGCCATGGTGGCATGTGACAACCAAGGCACAAAGTCAGAGGTTTAGAGCTGTAGACTACCTTACAGGTCATCTAATCCAATAAACTCATTTCAGATGTGGAAACAAGTTCAGAAAGATTAGATAAGTTGTCCAAGGTCACACATCTAGAAATTGGCAGAGCTGGGATTCGAACACAATACCCTTGTTTTTCAGTTCAACCATCTTTCTATAGCACCAAAAGGTCATCTGACTACTTATGTCAAGGTAGATTAAAAACATTAAAATAAAAATATCCCCCAAATAATTTGAGAGTCTATTTTTTTTCTCTTTTGAAACTGGTGTTTATGGGTCTAGGATTCCTCAATGATTTGTGAGAATACTGATAACATCTAAAATAGGAGACTCTTTTGTTTGTTTGTTTTTTTGCTTTTTTTGGAGGGGGGAAGGTAGGGCAATTGGGGTTAAGTGACTTGCCCAAGGTCACATGGCTAGTTAGTGTTAAGTGTCTGAGGCTGGATTTGAACTTTGATGCTCCTGACTCCAGGGCCAGTGCTCTATTTGCTATACCACTGGGCCACCCCAATAACATCTACAATAGAGGAGCAATTTTGATCCCTCTAAAATAATTAAGTTGCCATGGTACCTAGGCACAAAACTAGGATACATCATGATTGCTGAAGAATCAAATGAGATGAAGATATAAAGGGTTTCTATAAACCATAAAATGCCACATAAATGTCAGTTACTTACTAATGGCTAATAGATATATAGAACTTCTAGGTTTGTAAAGTGCTTTACATATATTATCTCATTTGGGCTACACAGTTTCCTTGTAATGCCATTTAACAGATGGGGAAATAAAGGTTAAGTAAGGTTAAGTGATTTGTCAATGGTCATACAGGTAAGAAGTGGTAAAGGCAGAATTCCAAGTTAGGTTTTTCTGATGAGAAGGAGAGGGAGAGGGAGAGGGAGGGAGAGAGAGACAGAGACAGAGACAGACAGAGACAGAAAAAGAGAGACAGAGACAGAGACAAACAGAGAGACAGAGACAGAAAGAGAGAGACAGAGAGAGACACAGAGAGGAAGAGACAGAGACAGAAAGATAGACAGAGAGAGACAGAGACAGAGAGAGAAGGGGAAATGAGAGAGGAAGGGAAGGGAGAGGACAGGATATTTATGAAGAATTTACTGAGTGCCAGACACTGTGTTAAGTGAGGGGATATAGCCATAAGTAAGCAAGACAGTTCTGGCCAAAGACTCTATATGCTAACAGGGGAGATAAGACAAGAGAGAGAAAAGGGGTGGTCGAATCCAGCACAGTGGAGGTGGCCAGAAAGTACTATGGAGATCTGTTTCTAGGCAAGATAAAGCAAAACCTCACCACTGGAGCCCAGAACTCCAGCTGACTAGGTGGCTAAACACCTCCCTAATCGATTATCAGCCATAAAAGAAGTGAAACTAAGGCCTTGTCAAACCTGGTATCCAATACCAATTCAATACCAAGCACAAAGTAGGCATTGAGAAAAATGAGTGGAATGAAACAATTTTGGCATTAAAATAAAGTACTTCCTTAATTTTGAAGTCTAAAACTTCATTGTAAGTTTCTGGTATCTGTACATTTAAGTGGACATTTAAAAAATACTAAATTTCTGAATTCAAAATATAAAGTTACATTTCTCTTTATACAGTTTCTTCTTTGGCAAATTTTCCCATGTGAATAGCACAGACATGATGCAAGATACTAAGATTATAAGTGATATTAATGCAAAACAACCACTGAAAAACAAAAAACAGCAACCTAAGCCTACTTAAAAGTAAACATACTTGGTGTGACATTAAGAAAACACCAACTTATATCTTAGAGTTCTCTACTAAAAGCACTCATCAGAAAAGCATTTATTAAATCCTTAATATGTACTATAATGTGTTACTATAATCACTTTCAACTGGACTGAAGCATAGCCTAAAACAAATCTTACTATCTTTTCATAAAACTGGCCTACCCTGTAAGGGATAATTGTAAATCTTGGGAATAAGAGGGAGGGGGACACTACTCAAATGAGATAATATTTTTAAACTGCTTAGTGGAGTGCATGGCACATAGTAGGGCTTATATAAATTCTTATTCTCTTCCCTTCCTTCCTATTCCCTCAGGGACAATTTAGAAGTTTAGTAGGAATATATAATAGATAGAGTTGTGTATGTGGTGTCACACAGACTTGGGTTTCAATCCCACTTCAAACAATTTCTGGGGCTGTTGAGACAAGTCCCTTAACCTCCCTGAGCCCTGGAGTCCTCATTTGGAAATAATAACAGTATTTGCCTCATAGCACTATTGTGAGGTACAAGTGAGATAATATACATGAAGTCCTTGGAAAACCCAAAGAACTCTATAAATGTCAGCTCTTATTATGACATTGTACTTTGTAGACAGTCTGGAGCTGTGGTCAGCCAGGTGTCCAATTTTCAGTCGAGAGCAACACACAAGGTTTACTTTCTTTTCTAACTTTCTTTTTGCCAGAATATACATGGACTTCTACTTTTTTAGGAGAAAAGGTGTCATTTGATTGGCTTTCAATTTAGATATTCATGCCAACAACTAAAATGCCTAAAGAACTAAAATGAATTACTACTCAAAAACTCTGGTCAAAGTTCCAAATTTTAATCAATAAAATTGCTCTTCTACTACCAAATTAATCTTTAGCCAGTGAAGTTACATATTTTCAGGGCTATAAACACACCTGCAGGGTTAAACATTCATTTCACTTGTTCAAGAAATCTTCAAAAGTATATAAACACTTAAGCGAGCAGTTCGAAATTTTTTTTTGCTCATATATAAATTTCATTATGCAATAAAACATTGACAACTCAGTCTATGTTAATTTGAAAGCCATGATAATTCACACAAGCTAAATTGAAATCAGATTGTTAATGCTTATTTATTTTTAAGAGTTAACTGGGTTAGTTAATAGTGCAAACAAGATTGTGGAGAGGAAAAGTTTATTTTGTTTAAAAGAACAGAGAACTTTCATGTATTTTAGGTTCACATTTAACTTAACTTTATTATGTTGAATAGAAACCACTCATCTTCTCAGTGTCTCCATGGACATTGCTTTGTTAACCTAGGTAGTGTTTGTATAGACAGTGAAAAACAGTATCAAAATTGTTTTGAAAAATCCCTTCCATAATTCAGACATGTCTATCTTTAGATAGGACCACTCGTTTTGTCTGAATTGATGAAGTTTTGCTATGTTTCTATGGTCTCTGTTGAGTAACCAATTATAATACTAGCTTCTAATTTCAAATTTCTTTCATTTGTTATCATCAGGCTGTGAAACTAGGGGACTCTGCCAACCATAAAGCAAAGAAGTGGGAGAAATGCTTAAAATGTGAGTCAGTATATTTGGAGATTTTTAAAAAGCAATCAGCAATCATTGGATCAAATCCCTCTCCACTGTCAAGTCTTCCTCTATGCTAAGATCTCAAGGTTGCCAAAATAGGTCTTTGACTGAAGTTATCAAGGCTAAGAGAGGCAGTGCATGAGCAGCTCTAAGGCCTTGGTAGGATTTTACTTTCATTTAAAAGCTGCTCATTCCATGATGCCCCATCGGGAGCACAGGATGATGGCATTTTAAGCCTAGTTCATCACTGAATGACAAAGAATTAAAGTACAATTTTATAACAAGGTGATAACATGTTAGCTGGGTCGATCAAGAGCGCTGTAATTTTACCCCCATCTGTTTATGCCAGGTCAGCTTACCTGATGAAGCTTACTTAATTAGACAGAATGAGACTGGATAACTGAGAAGTCATTTAGGGATCCTCTGTGCTGGACAAAAATTGCCTTATGTAACCAATGTACTCAGCAATTCTTCCAAACCAGTTTAAACTCCCTGCTTGTCAACTACTAAACTCAGGGGGGTGGAAAGAGCCTCAAAACATCTTATCGGTAGAACCAACATTCAAAATTACCTACCTTTGTCCCTACCTCAGATTTTATACAAATAGTTAAGCTGACTTAGATTGTGCCCTTGCTAAGGAGGAAAAGAAAAGGGGAAGGTCCTGGATCTTATTTGTGGTGAATATTAGCTAAAAATCTTATAATGATTAACAGGAAAAATACTATTATATAGCCTTAAGGAAACACAGACACATACATAGACACACACCATATTTTGGCTCCAAAAGAACTTAGTCTGTAAAAAGTTACCTAGAAATTTCACATGCTTGGAAAAAAAGGCTTTTAAAGTAAGATTAAGTATTTTAAAAAATCTCCAAGTGATCTTCAATATTTAGGGCATATCAGACAAATTTATATATGCATATGTGTATATGTATATATTTCTTGACCATGTTTTTTGTGACTTACTAGTTTCCTCCCACCACCATAATACAATGTCATTTCTCCAGTGCACTTGGGGCCTGCTATATTCAGGAGGACTCAGAGTATTTTTAAGGCTGCGAAAGCTCCGGGAGTGAGGAAAAAAGAATGGGCAGTCATTTGAATCAGTGAGTGACAGGCCAGGCTAGCTCTCTGTATACATTAATAAATTAGAATTTTAATTGTGTCTCTGACTGCAGGAGATGCATGAGGACTTCAATATGTACCAACAATTGGCTATGTTATGGAATCTGCGATGCGGCCTTCACTGTTGACCTCTGAAACACAATTCCCAGTCTGACTACGGAAACTGTTCAGTTTGATCCTTTCAACTTATTTGAATCCTGACAAATAGGCTCACAGCTGAAAGGTCAACACAGTCATATTTCATCCTCTGGAGCTATTCTTAAGACATCTGCACAACAAAGCACTTCTCTTAGTACCTGACACTGGTCCTTCCTGGCACAATACCTCATTAAAAATGTCCCCAGTGTTAGAGTACATTAAAAGGCATATGGAGTGGCAAGAGTTTACCAAATAAATGTTTTTGGAAGCATTAATAAACAATACATGTTGTGACGTGGTGGTTCCAATAAAATGTCACTGAAACAGATTAATTCCTGAAAGATAGTTGCTTTCTCAACTTCAGAGAAAAGGAATAAACGTATCCCTAGGAAAGACTTTGCATTCTTTTCCAAGTTCCCAAGAGAATAATTTGGGGACATGGATTTCTCTACTCTGACCAGCCGAAGTCAAATATATGGAGTTACCACAGATTTAGTTCAGAATGGAATTTGACATTCTGAATCAAATTCATTGCACTTACTCTAACCTGTAGGTGCTTTCTCAAATTCTTATTCATACTAGTCTCAAATTTTAGGATCCTTAAATCACCAATTCAGAGCTTAGAGGCCAACTATTCAGGCCACAAAATCACAAAGAGGAAAAGGAGGTCCAGAGATGACCAGAGACTTAGTCAAAGTCACAGGTACTAAAGGGAAGGAATTATGATTTGAACACATTTCCTCAAATTCTAAATCTTGTTTTATTTTCAACCTCAATGTCAGTACAAAGTAAGCTCTAATACATCTATCTATCTATCTATCTATCTAGCTATCTATCTATCTATCTATCTATCTATAATTTTTCTTTCTCCTTAGATGTTATCAGCTGAAATTTATTTTCAACACCTAACGCTTACAAATCATAGGCATGGGGATAGCTTTCCAAAAGTTATCACCTCTTAACAGATTAGTGCAAATAAAGAATCCTCTGGTCACATTATTTGAATTAGCACTGTATATTTCCATTGGGTTGGAATTGTACATAATTATAACTTCAAACAGACTGATTTTGAATATATGTGGTCACTTCAGGGGATTCTATAACCTCACTAATCAGAATCTAGTTGTAATAACTTTTCATCCCCCAAAAAAATTCAAGTAAAAGTTCTTATTTACTTCTAATTTTTTTTGGCCCTGAATTGTAGCCATAGGGAAAATTTAGTCTACTTCTGTGTGCAAATAATTCTTGGCTTCATAAATTTAACCTCTGAAAACATCCAAGGCAACCAGCAATGGACAGCAGGTGTTCATTATAGCCACGCCATAATGGTAATGTATTGTAAAGGCACTATGTCCTCTTCCTTGATCCTCATCCATTTAGAAATGATGATATTTCCTTGTTTGTCTAACAAGAACAGAAGGATTCTAGAAGGGTGTGGGAGGAAGAACATTGGCCTCAGAAGTTGAAGACCCAGGTTCAAGTGTCAGCTCCAAAACTTATTAGGCATGTGGCTGTCAACATGTCACTTTAATGTCTTAAAGCCTCAGTTTCTAGTTCTGTAAAACAGGCACAATATTATTAGCCCTGCCCATACCTTAATAGGTTTGTTATTAGTATGCTTTAGAAATATTCAAGTGCTATGACTATTATGTGACTAGACACATGATTTCATGTGTACTTCCCAGGTGAGGAAACTCCCTCTAACAAGGCAGGTAAGTACCTTCTTTGCAACATTGTGTTATTAAAGAATTGCCCGGAGCATTGAAAGGTTAAGTAACTTCCTCAGAGTTATATAGCCAGCACACATCAGAGGAAGAACTTTAAATCCAAATCCTCCAGGTATAAATAGCTCTCTATTCAGTAACACACACTGTCCTCATTATTGATAAAAATAAAACAAAAAAGATCAGATCTGCAAAACAGCGAGTGAGCTCTTCTTGGTTGATACCAACCACTTCCTAATCCTTGCTTAAAACCAGAAATATCTATTGAACCTTTCCTTCACATATCAGAAGTACTTTTAGACTGCATGGATGATAAAGTAGATACTGTGCCAAGAAGAAATCTTAACGTGTTGGGATAGCCATAACTTCATTGATTTGGGGAAAAAACACTAAGAGAAACTGCAGAATTTCTTCCACACCTGGAAGATCATCACACAATGGCTGCTGGCATTTTTCATTTGCAGTTGATGATAAACGACCAATAAGAAAATATCAAGCGTCTTACATTCGATGCCCAACCTACAACAGAGTGCTCAGGGTCCCTGACTCTCCCTCTTTTTTACCTGAAGGGCTGGCTGTTTGTCATTCCTCTTGGGGGACTTTAATCCACTAACTTGTTGCTGTTGTAGAAGAAGCTGTCTTGCCACCTGAAGAGCCTGGAAGGAAAGAAGGAAGGAAAACTTTGGCTTAGCACAGCACTCTGGGATGCTATTTCCCCAAATTCCTTTAAGTTGGCCTCAAGAGTGGATCCCGATTTTGCCTTGACAAGGAAGAGGCTGTAGTACATAAGACTTCTTCCTAGAATCACTTGATCCCTTTTCCAGATTTTGTTGACTTTGGGCCAACTTGTCAGAGTTTAAAGGCACAAAAATCCATTTACTCAGATCTTTCCTTAATCTACTCTGCAATAATAACAGTAACAATAACTAGAATTTATGTAGTGCTTTAAGGTTTGCAAAGTACTTCCATATGATATATATTTGATCCTCACAACAACAGTGAGTGGTAGGTGCTATCATTAACTTCATTTTGCAGATGAGGGAAGTCATATGACTTATCCAAGATCACAAAACCAGTAAGTGAATGAGGCAGGAAGGTCTTCCAGTCTGTCTAGGTTTTGACCAGTTTTGCCTTACTCTGAGGCGATGGTGCCAGGAGATGCCAGGAGCAACTGAGAGAAAGAAAACAAATAACTAGTTTCATAAATAGAAGACTATCTCTTTTACTATTATATTCTTCCATTTAGGTGAATCCAAGTGTTTCACCTTACTTGAATTCTCATTTAAAGTTGGAATATAAATAAAGGACATTCCTTTGAGCCAGCCCATTCTGACTAAGACGACTTTGTGATTTGGGGATAGAAACAGATGCATCACAGCAAAAAAGAAGATAGCCTATAGAAAATGGGGAGTCAATATCTATCTCGTTATTTTCTTTTCCTCATCTATTAAAAGGGAATGGTGCTAAATGATTATTTCAAAATCTGTGTTTATGCTTCTTTGACCTGCAAGTCAAAACTATTGAATGTTGGGAAGGACAGGACACAGTGAAGAATTAACTACATTAGGAGTAGGACAAATCTGAATCTACTCATCTGAGATGCTGTAATAAGCAAATAGAAATGGGAATATTCATGAAACACTCATCAAGTCTAGACTTTCAAAGAGTCAATCAAGGGCTTGCCCAGATATGTGTGGGTGTTCCCCAACATATCTAAAACAAAATTTCCTAATAAGGAATTGCGATTTTTTTTAAGAACACATGGGAAGAATCAGAAATACCTCTATGATAATCAAGGCTGTGACATTAGAAATAAGAGAATGAAAGTTCACAAAAGATTCTGACTGCAATTGAGTTGAAAGGATAATATTTTCTGAGTCAAATCACCCAGGATCCAAGAAATTATACCTAGAGGAAGAAAAAACCCAAGACAGAGCTACGATCTCATTAATGCACAATTTTTCTCCAAAGATGCTGAAGCAAACAATAACTCATCCATGCCATGTCCTCCATATTCTCCTGTAAGTTTACAACAAGGTAGCTAGCCAACTGGCTGCCTTCTTTCCTTGCTTTCTCTTGACATCATGAGATATCACTGGAGAACATAGAGTATGGTTGACGTTCTCATGTGTCATGTGATCAGCCCATCGCCTTCTTAGATTATATATTTATTTCATTATCTATTCTTTTCCTATATAATGCCCCCTGGGAGAGCCTAAAATGCAAAATAACTCCATTAGGAATATAGAAGAAATTGAACACCAAATCAAACCACCAAATGACTTGGTAAATTTAATGGGAAAAAATTGGTTAAATCAGCTTGTTGAGCAGACCAGTATACATGCTTGGATGCTTATCTGAACTGGCCAGTCACATGACTTTAAAAAGTTACACTGATAGATGCTGCCACTATATTAGTGAGTAGTGTCATCATTCACTTGAAAAAGTGTGTATCACGATTTATTCTCTTTTTTTTGGAGGTGGAAGGCAGGGCAATTGGGGTTAAGGGGCTTGCCCAAGGTCACATGGCTACTTTTGTGGTAAGTGTCTGAGGATGGATTTGAACTCAGGTCCTCCTGACTCCAGGGCCAGTGCTCTACTCACTGTGTCACCTATCCACCCAAATCACTATTTATTTTTAAGATACTTGTAAATTATTTGGTGTGCAACATCTTGAGGCTATCAGAGGTGTGAAAGGGCTATAAGAAAAGACTAGTTGAAATGGCAAGAATGCTTCATGATCTACATGTACTTGGCCCAGGGAAAGGGAAAAGATATGGACAAAGCAGTCAGATAGAATTGTGCCCACCTTGAGGGACATGGGGCCAACAAGAAATAAACCTTCTAACCAATGGCCAGGATCTTCAGCTAAGCCTTGTTATTGGAATGTTAAAGCCAAGGACATTTTAAGGTCTGGTATAAGGTTCAGTGGAAGCTTCCTCTTGGAAAAATAGGAAAGGAAAGGGAGAGAGAAAATGACCAGAATGGGGAACAAGGAAAAAGATTATTGGAAGAAATCCACTTAACTACCCTCCCCACAACCCCTCGTCCCATGAAGGCTTACTGCCTACTGCACTCACCACAACAGCCCTTCAGATGGAATGGACAGTCTAGCTCGGCTGTGAAGAAAGAAACATGTTGGAGAGTGTCTGCCTGCAAGAGCCTAAAGAAAAAGGCTGTCTGAGAGGGACATCTGGAAGCCGGGACGCCTGGGAGAGTTGCCTGAGACTCAAGCCTGCTGTCTCACTGGAGGATTCACCATAGCTGGACTTAGGGTTTCCTTGTCTCCTTGGAGACGTTCAGTACATGCGTAGGTGTAAAAGTGGGCAGACTGAAGATTTCATTTATATCATATAAGAAAAATAGTCCCTTTGCAAGGTGCCTGCAGGAGCAAAGCCTTTGTTGCTACTCTATATGTATCCTGAGCTATTTATCTTGAAGGGTTTATGGCTTTTTCACGAAAGAAAGGAAAGTGATATAAATTTCAAGCAGGAAATTTAGAATTCTCAGATCAATAAACTGAGTCTGGCTACTAGTTAGAAAGGTAAGAAGTGATTATAGGTGACAGTACGTAGGTGGGTCAAAGTAATATTTAGAGGAAAAGACAAAACAAAAAGCTAAGTATATTTGCAAGTCTCTGGTATAATGGTTAAAGTCTCATTTTAGGATTAGAAAATCTCACTCCAAGTCCTGGCTTTCACACCTGCTTTCTGCTTGACCCTGGGCTGAATTATTTAGTTTTTCGGAGCTTTGCCTACTCATCTGCAAAACAAGGGTATTAATTTTGTCCCAGAATTATAAAGTATAAAGAATTCTTGCAACATTAGAACACTACAGAAATGGGCTACTATATTCAAATTCAAATAATACTGCCCCATATAAAAAGAGCTCACTACAAATACCAAGAAAAATAAGTTCCCTTTCTAGCTAGCAAGCTTCTAATCTTTTCTTTCTTCAATTATTCTACAATGCTGAATGTGACTAGATATGTGTCACAAACACATTCATGTCCAACGGAGGCTTCATTGTTCATACACGGTGGTGTTCTCCACTCAAGTTACTTTAAAGGAAGACATAAAAAACAAACTTTTCTTTAGTGTTTATCATATATGTGTGTGACTATCAAGGTAAAAGAGATGGTACAGTGAAAAAGGCATAAGATTGGGACGGAAGACCTATGTTCGAGGCTCAAAACATGGTTGTAATCATTTATGATATCTGAGGCTCAATTTTCTTATCTACCAAATGAAGGGGTTAGGGGTGGGGAACCTGATACTAGACTCAATGACTTCTATGGTTCCTTCTAGTACAAGCCTGGCATATAATAGGGCTATATAAATGCTTATCCCTGCCCCCCTTTCCAGTCCTAAAACTTTGAAATTAATGACTTATTCTGTTCTTGTTGTTTGAAGGGGAAATATCCCATCATTGATGCATTTTTTAAAAAATAGAAGAAAACAGAAAGGAAATCCAGAAGGAAACAAAGATAAGCAGGATAGCTTTGAAACTAATACTGAATGTATTACATAGTTAAACAAGTTATAAAAAGCTATTTTAATAGAAATATGTGGCTTCACATATAATCTTTTTTTCCAGTCTACTTTAGATAGGGAAATTTTGTTTTTGTGGCCTTTGTAACACTCCGAATTTAAAAACATAATTGAAGAATTATGAATTAATTATTTAATTATTAAGAATTCAATTCAGGTTAAAAATACATATTAAGCACTTGTTGCAACAGAAACAGTGAAAGTGGAAACAAGAGCAGTAACATTAACAAGTGGTAATGAGGCCCAGCCCTGATTGGTAGCCTAGAAAGGAGGAAGAGAGGAAGGAAACAGGCCTTCCTGAACACTTACTCTGCACTAAACACCGTGAAGCACGGTAGATGAAAAATTTCAGCCAAAAGAAGATAGTCTAAGTCTAAGCCTACTATGCCCTCAAGGAGTTGAAATTCTAGCATGGGAAAACAACACACCAAAGGAATCTGGAAGGGGACAGGGAGGGTAATGATGTTGAAATCCAGAAGGAGAGAAACAAGGCCAGAAAGAGAATGTAGGCACAACAAACTGGGTCCCTTTTGCAAAATGGAGGCTCCAAGACAAATTCACCAAGGGGAGAAAAGTTGGGGTGTTTAGAGATGTTCTAGGGTGCAAAGGCCTCCTGGGCAGTAGGATGTTCCTAGATGAGAAGGCCCCAGGCACTGAGGGAAGCTGAAGGATAAGAATGGAGTAGAAGAAAGATTCTGAAGTCCAGAAAGTCAGGAGAGGGTCAAGAGGTGAATAAATATAATAGGATTAGAAGGAAGGGGAAACAAATGTGAAAGATATTGGGAAGTATAGAAGAGGATGAAACAATAGGGCTGTCACTGGATAAAAGGGATGTAAGAGAGGGAAGAGTGAAAAGCAGCCACAAAGTTGTAGCCATGAGAGACTGAGTGAACTGTGGTAACAGTGATTCAAAGAGTGAAGGCCAAAGGAAGAGTCAGATTGGGTGAAAAGACCATAAGCTCAAGTTGAGTCTGAGGTGCTAGAGAGCCATCTAGGAAGGGAAGTCTTTTTTAAAATTATTTTTGGAGGGCAATTGGGGTTAAGTGACTTGCATAAGGTCACACAGCTAGTAAGTGTGTCAAGTGTCTGAGGTCGAATTTGAACTCAAGTCCTCCTGTAAAGAGGTCTTTTTAAGAGGTGAAGCCAAAGGTCTGGAACTACAGACAAATCAAGGCTGAAGCTACATATCAATGAGCATAAGATCCTCTATGTCAAACAATGAGCCACATTATCATATAGCTTGGATAATTATCATAACATTTCAAACACATCTCTCCCTATGAAAACTCTGGGCTCAGACAAAGTTTAAAGAAACTGGAGAGAATTAGGACAATTCTAGTCATGTCAATGAAGATAGAACCAGAGAATTATATTTATTCTAATAAATATTTATTAAATATATGCAAAAATAGAAAGACAAAAGGGGGAAAATAAAGAGTCCCTGCCTTTAAGAAACTTACAATCAGAAAATTCTCAAGTTGGAAGGAAGCTTAAAAACCCCTCGTTTTACAGATGGGGAAACTGAGGTCCAGAGAGAATAAAATCACACAATATGGTCACACAGTGAATGACTAAGACTGAAGAAAACATACTCTAAAGCTCTGTACGCTTTTTCCAATTATCTCTTCACTACAGGATGAGAAAATTCATCAGTAAAATGATTATATCACTAAGACTAGTTGTTATACCAAAAGTATACATAGAAACAGAATTGCCTAAAATTGTTCTGAGATTCTGGGATTAACAAATCCAGAATGAATAACATAGCAAAAAGCACTATTCCCAAAAGTAAATCACCCAGGTTCACTGATAAACTTCTTCCTGGAGCAGAAGCACCTTATGTAGCTCAAAAGGCAAAAGTACCACAAGGAAAAATCCATGTGAATTACAGAATCGAATCTAGAGACTGGTAGGACCAACCAACCAATCACCCGGGAGCATGGGAGAGTGAAAACGGCCCCGGACTTGTCCTCAGAGGACCTGGGATAGAGGCCTAGCTTTGCCATTTACTAGCTCTATGACCTTCTGAACATTGTTTAATTACTGTAAGCCACAGTTTCTTGACTTAACATGCTGATATAAAGCAGTGTTGTTGGGATAAAGTGAGAAAAAAGAAATGATGAAAGTATTTTGTAAACTGTTTAAGTACTATGTAAAATATAAAGCACTATATGAAATCACCCTAGATTTTTAATATGATTGTTATAAAGCTATCAGTTCATTTTAAGCAAACACATACCATACAGATAAAATTGAGTTGGAAAGGACCTTGGTGGCTATCAATTCCAACCCATACTTAAAAGAATCCCCATTATAACAAATAGAACAGGTGGTCTTCCAGCCTCTGTTTCAAGATTTTTAATGACAAGGAAGCCACTGCCTGAAAAGTCCCTGAGAGGCATAGTGATCAATGAGGCTAGAGGATCCCAGACCTGGAAGAGGCTTCAAAAATCCTCTGGTTTATTCCCCTCATTTTACAGATGAGGAAACTGAAGCCTGGGGTACTTAGGTCCCCTGAGTAATGTCAAAGATGGGATATCAACACAGGTTCTCTGATTTGACAGCTAGTGCTATTTCTACTATACTGGGTGATAAAAATGCTATTCATTGAATTTTTTCCAAGGCATCTATCGATGTAGTTTAAAAACCAAACCAAACCACAAATCCTTTTCCCATCCAATAACCTAAACTAAGCTTAAAGAAAGAAGTAGAAAACAAAAGATCGACTTTATTAAAGGATTACAACTTTCAGAGTGGGAAGAGACCTCTGAGGTATAGTATAGTCCCATTACTCTAAAGAGGATAAAACAGGAGCTCAGGGAGGTTAAATGTCATGTCTAAGGTCACAAAGGAAACAAAAGAACTAGGATATGAAGCACATGTCCTCTGACTTCAAATCATTATTGTGGTGAGTAGGGTAAGACTTTGCATGGCTACCTCCATTAAAAATCCCAAGATATTTAGATGCAGATGTTTCATATTTCCATCAGAGCCCCACAATCAGGTCTTTAAATGATCATTTCTACTGTTTGGTTTCTGAGATATTTAAGTTAAAGATAAAATAAGTTCTTTTGAATGTCAAATTTTGATAGGATTGATATATTCCTTGATTTTCTAATAGATAAGAAATACATATGTGTGTATATGTTATACACATTATATAATAATTATAAAAATAATTACAAGAATATAAAATATATTATATATTACAAATTATGTAAATATATCATATAAAATTATAAAAAACATAAAAATAAAGAAATTATAAAAATAATATAAAATATATTACTTAAGTGGTTCAAACTTTGAAGACCTTTTACTCCCTCAGAGAAAGGTTTCTTGGACTGGGCTGATGCAAAAGATGTGCCAAATATTTGGCACATGATGCTATTAAGTAGACCTAAGGGAATCAGGGAATCTTATTTATTTTCCTAAAGGTCTGCAGAATCATGATAAACACTTAAATTGCTAGAATTTCTTTCATTTAGTCCCCTGTAACAGCCCATTAGACATATTCTATTCATTCATTCATGAAATATTTATTATGGCCTTAATAGGTACGGTATACTCTGCTTGGTGTTGGAGAAGATATAAAAATAATTAAAATATGATCCCTACCAATATGTACCATGTTAAGACTTTTTTTTTGCTCAACTCCTATTTAAAATGATGGGCCTTAGCAAAATATTAGGTAATTAATGGTTCAGACTCTAAAAATTAAATATATTGAAGTGTCCATGGCTAGGTCATACCAATAAGTTAAAAATAACAATTCTGACAAAATTGATTTACAGATTTGTTATTATAACAATCCAACTACCAAAAGGGTATCTTACATAACTAGACAAAATAATAACAAAATTCATTTGAAAAAGATCTAGAAGATAGTGAAAAAATCAAGGAGGAATGAAAGAGAACTATTTCTTCCAGACTTTATTATAAAACAACAATCATCAAAAAATATTTGGTACTGGTTAAACAATGACAAGGTAGAATGAATAAATGAGCAAGAAACAGAAATAATTTAATTCAATTATCCAGTGTTTAATATATATAAACTCTCTAAGAAACAGCTCTCTATGTGACAACAACAGCTGAAAAAACTGGAAAGCAGTCTGGCAGAAAGTAATTTTAGAAGAGTATCTTACACCATATACCACAATCAACTCAAACAAACATATTATCTGAATATTAAAACTCATACCATAAAACAATTAGAAAAGAGTCAGCTTAGGTACCTTTTGCAGCCATGCCTATGAGGTGAATTCTTAAACAGAGGATAGAGGCAATTACAAATGACAAAATAGATACTTTCAATTACATGAAATAGAAAAAAATGAACGAATAAATTTAATTAAAGTAGGATAAGAAGAGAAATGGTTGACTATGTAAAAATATTTTTCCTTGTTTCATATTTCTCTGATAAGGATTTGATATGCAAAATAAGCAAGTGACTAACAAATATATATGACAAAATGACATTTGCCAATAAACACAGTCAAATGACATGAAATAATAGTTCTCAAAAGAACTACAAATTACTGACAACTATATGAAAGAAAGTGCTAAGTCACTAATGATATTTACTCAAACTTAAGAGATTCTCAAAGAAAATTAATAAAAGGAATGGGAATAGTTAGTATTGGAAGGGTCATAGAAAGAAAAGTGCACAAATGCATCATTGTAGAGCTGTGAATTGGTCCAACAACTATGCCAAAAAACGGGAATTATGAGATGACTAAAACCTCCATATATTTTGACCTAGAGAGTCCAATGTGAGGAATATACCCCCAGGAAGTAAATGACAAACAACAACAACAATAACACCACATACAACTATGTTTTTATAGTAGTCCTTTCTTAATAGCAAAGATTTGTAAACAAAGTCAATGTCCATTAACAGGGAAATCGTGTAACAAACTGGTACATGGATGTAATGAAATATTGCTGTGCTCTAAAAAAGGATGATGGGGATGAACATAGAGAAGCATGGAAATCTTTGTATCAACTAGTACAAAGTGAAGGCAAGGAAAAAAAAATTAAATGACCACAGTAATGAAAATGGAAAAAAAAATTACAACAGAGGAAATAAATTAAAATAGAGTGGAATTATAACTAACAAACTTGACAAAGCGCCTCATCCTCTTACCCTGTTTTTCTCTATAAGAGTGGGAGAGGACAGATATGTATGACTACATATAATATCAGGCTTTTTCAATATGTTGGTTAGTTTTGCTGAACAGTTTTTTTTCCTCCTTCCTATCTTTGTCCTAAGTTACTGCTCTCTGAAAATTTCCCTTTAAAGAAGAGAAAGATAGATTTGGAAAGGGAGATAATATAAAAATGCAAAAAAAAATACATCAATAAAATCTATTTCTTAAAAAATGAGTATAAACTATGCTGCCTATCCATCAGCCCTCCCTGAAGTTAAACTCAATTTTATTTTTCTGAAAAGTAATTTGTACCATTTGTATAGCATGTACTTATTCTTTGTTTTTTCTAGCAAAGATTATTTTGTGATAACCAAGATTTTCCTCAAATTTCTGGCCTAAGAGAAGTGTCCTCTCATAGGTAATTTGTAACAGAGAAGAGAAGGCCCAATAAAATATGTGTCTAATGTGTAGCAGGACCCTTAATATTAGAGAGTTGAGAGAAATGGTTCTTACAAGTCTGCCCTGGTAGTTGTCACATTTTCAGAATAAAGGCAAGTCTGAGTCATTCACCCTTCTAATTTCTTTTTCAGAGCTCTCCCCAACTCTCAAGATCAAACCTGCTTCTAATATAATTCCAGGGGCTAAACAACAGTCATTGTGTATATGGGGGAAGGAGGAAAAGCTAGTAAAAAAAAAAGCGGGGGGGAGATAGAAGGCTAAGGAGTAAAAAAATCTCATTCCCTTTATTTCTTATACTATACATCAAGTCTATCTGGTCTACCTCTTTAAAAAAAAGAAACAGAACAAAATTAATTTATTGAAGTTGGTTCAACCCCCACAACCAGCTCCCATCATAACATCAGCACTCATCACTGAACATGATTCGACAATCTCTCCAAGTTAACATAGAAACTGTCATCCTTTTTCTTTAAACCTAGCAATCACTCCAGGTCTGAGGATCAAAAACAAAACAAAACAAAACAAAACAAAACAAAACAAAACAAAACAAAACAAAACAGAACAGAACAAACAACAAAAAACAAAACCCAGTAACTGATAGAACTAGGTAAACACTTAAAGAGAAATTGGAGGGAGCCAGGGAGAAAAGCCAGGGAGCCCTCTGACTTCATTATCAATGAAAACAAACCAGTATAACTTCTCACCAGTAAACTTCTTTGGAAAAGCAGGCCAGTAGTACAGCAAACTGAATTTATCAACTCATTCTGGTTAATTGTGGCCTATTCAGTAGACAGACATCACAGCATGTAGACACAGATGCCCCCAATGTCTATAAAACTAGTATACATATAATAGCAGTAGGAACATATTATCCTTATGAAATTCCAAGGTGTGTCAGTTCTGATGTGTAAGGGTCAATCAAATACAAAGGAGGGTATTTCATTTTTTTGGTCCATCCAATTCTTGATCCACTTTTAGAGATTGCCAATAAAAATGTCAACAGCAGCCATTGGTAGTAGACTGCCCCATTCTCTTTGGTCCACAAAGCATCCAAGAAACAGCAAAACCTTTAGGTCAACAGGAATATTAGATCTGAACTGGTGACCTAGAAAGAAAAGGCTCTATGCACTACCATTAGTCTTTCAAGTTTTGACAGATAGCTGAAAATAATGTTCTGCCTTTTAGGGGCATTAAATAATAACTGATATTTAGGGAGGGTATTTAAGGTAAGAATTCTAAAACAACTCACAATCTTTCCAAACTACTCTTAAATATAGTATCTACATAGATAAGTTGATAAATTGGATAATTCTAAATTTCCCTCCCCCCATCTATCAACATCAAAGTAATGTTAAGACTTAAAATTGAAACCAAAGGAAAAGCAAATGGAAAAATCAAATTCCTTATCGTCATCACTGTCCTTTGCATATGACAACTTCTCTGGTAGTAATTGCTTTCCTGGGTGCGTGGGTGTGGCTGAAAGAACAAAGTCGGATAATGAATTATTTCCATGAAAAAGATAAAATGCTTCGCTAGATTCTTCATGCTTAAATATAATGAATTTACTTATTATTACTGGATCTAGCTCTGGTATGAGGTTTTATATATTTTATATATTTTAATGTTTTTCCCCGTAATACTTTAATTGGCCATCATTGATGAGATGTTATCTGCATTCTCTCCTTTTATAACTTTTAAATGTTCTAACTACAAAAACATGAGCTTAGACGGATTCTCCTGGGAGAATGCAAGCTCCTTGAAGGTAGGGAGAGTTTATTTTTGTCTACATCTGTAGAACTGAACACAGAGGCAGGTATATAATATTTGATCATTGCATTGGAGTGGAGGGGTGGTCAGATTATTTTCCAAGTCTTTTGTACTTTGTTTTTTAGAGTGTTCCTTGCTTATTTGAAAAAAGAGAGGGAAAAAAGGTTTCCCAAAATGAACACCAGCACTGGGGAGGACAGAAATGTACAACTATGCTCAGGCACCATGCCATGATTTGTAAGCCCTGACAACTGGGGCCAGATTCTTGTTTTATGCAAAAGCTAAAAGAATTCATCCACAAGGATATCAGAAACCTGCAGACAGTTGTAATTACTCTGCTATGTGTACCACCTCAAAATGAAACCTAGGGGCCCATGGAGGGTCAAGTAGATTCTTTAACCACTTGAGATGATGTTTCGGGAGTCTTCTTAGACAAGCAGAATACACTTCCCCAATATACATGCACATGCACATACATACATATATATGTAAGTCTATTAGAAAGATAATGGACAGGAAATTTCATGAGAAGAAAGACAACTTCATCTCTTGCAAAATCAACTGAAATAGGTTTAATAGCTATAAATAGGCAGGAAGTCTGTTTGAAGTCTCTTACAAAGGGTGGAGGGTGAGGTGGGGGTGGAGACTCCCACCATTCTGAGGAGTCATAGTGCCCCATAATACCATGTTGGGGCACTGCTTCACTACTCACTAATGGAGCAAGTGCCAGACGCTGAATCACCAACACCAATTCCTGTACTACCAGAGTTTTCTTTGGCGGTAATCCATCCAAGTACTGACCATGCCTCAGCCTGTTTAGCTTATGAGATTTGACAAGATCATGGTCTGGGTGCTATGGCTGCAGGCCACATTAGTATTGCATTGAAACACAATTCAAGTTTATTATAAAATGTATAAAATATCGAGTTGGAGAAGTGGTGTCCAAATCTTGGTTTTATTCCATGTTCAAGATGAATGCTTATTAAAAAACAGAATCAATCCAACTCTTTCCAGGTTCACTGCATAACACACATGCCAAATAAGGGAGGTGAATCTAAGGATATGTCAAAAGTTCTCTCTTAACCCATTACTGTCTGTAGCTGCCCTTTAACCCAGGAGGCCATGCAATAGATTTGATTATGAATAAGGCAGATTCATTATTTTGTATGCCCCCAAATAGGAGGCTTACTAATTTTTAAAAAATATGTAAACTATCTGAATACATTTCTGAAATACTAGATGATTTCCATGGTCTCACTGGTTATTGTGATAGGAGTTATTATTCAAACAGATTCACAGACAGGGCAATTTTGAATTATTTACTTTTCACTGTCCATGTTCCAGATGCCCAGGATGATGCCAAACTGGGCTGGACCCAGCTCCGGAAGGTGATGATAATGGTGACAAAAATATTTGTATAGCATTTTAAAGTGTGCAAAGCCCTTTTCAAATATTATCTCATTAGAGCCTCACAACAACCCTGGGAAGTAGGTCCTATAATTATCTTCATTTTTATAAGTCAGGAAACTGAGGCAAATAGAAGTTAAGTGACTTGTCCAGGGTAACATAGCTAGGATTTGAACTCATGTCTTCCATGACTCCAGGTCTAATGCTTTATTTGCTGTCTGTCCTAAATGAAAGAAGGAAATTCAAAATCCTAATGTCCTCACTACTCAATGACCTTGGGAAACAACTTCCAATTTTGGAGTCAGGAAAGAGTAGACCCCTACCTCACCTCTGACACTCTTTGTATGATCAAGCCCTTCTGTAAGCCAAGGCAGACACCATGGATAGTACTTGCCTTATAGACCCCTTATGAAGATCAAAAATAAGGAAGTCTTCCTAAAGGAACTTTTGGAAACTTGGAACTCCTACTGAAACAACAGCAACAACAAAACCTCTGGCATTCAAAGCCCTTCCCAACATGGCCTTTTCTACTTTTCTAGTTTTTTCATACTTGCTTCTCCCACTCCATGCACTCTGTCATCATGTTATACTGATCTTGCTGTTCCTCACATATGACATTATGTCTCATGATTGTGCATTTTCACTGGTTGTTTCCCAACCTCTGCCTCCTCAACTCTATCTCCTGGCATCTTTCAAATCTCACCTTGAACTCCTCTGTTGGCATGAGGCTACCTCCTCCACCCCAAGACTCTTCTCCTTGAGATTGCCTCCCATTCACACTGAGTAGGTATGAGATACACACAGTTGCTTGTATGTTGTCAACCCCATTAAGATGGGTGCTCCTTAAGGGAGAGGCAATGTTTTTGCCTTTCCTTGTATTCTAGACACTTAACACAAGGACTGGAACATCCTAAGTGCTTAATGAATACTTGACTGATTAAATAATACCTGCTATTATTATATGTTATATATTTTGAGAGAAACAATAACAAAACTGTTTAAAATCATGAAAAGCTGTACAAATATTATCCCATTTGGTCCTCACAACAACCCTGGTAGATGAGGAGTGTAAGTATCATTTTCTACTTTACAGATGAAGAAATTCAGTCTCAGAGGTTTCAAATCATTTGTCTAGGGTCACAAGGCTACTAAGTGGGGGAGACGTGACTGGAATCTAAATTTTCTGACTCTAAATCCTGGGATCTTTTTTCACTTTATTTTTATAACTGCCTGGGGGATGGAGTTGAAATGGGTGGGGCTCAAAGCCCAATTAGAAGTCTAATGTAAAAATTTAGGTGAGAGCCAAAAATGACTCCAGGGTGATGGCCATATCACTGGAGAGAAAGGTATCCATAAAGCATTAAGGAATTTCAGTACTTCTAAATGCAATATTTTGCCCAGTAAAATCAGTCCACTCATTTTCTCTAAAACTCAATATGCCCAATCCTGTCTCTGTCCTGGTAATCACTGTTGATCTTGCTTAAAATTTTCTCTATTCATGACTCAAGGCCCATCACTTAAGTATAGAACTTATCCCACATACCTAAGCACCCGGGATTTTCTTCCCATTTTGAACTATTGTGCTTCTCATTCATAAAGTTAGATTTTATGTTGAACTGACTTGTTATCTTCTTGGGTAAAGGTATTCATTCATTCTAGTCATCTCTTCTGGCCTTGACAACACTTGTACTAGTACAGAAAGGTACAGAAACCCTAAACCCTCTCAAATAGGGAGGTTCCTGAAGAATCCTCTTCTAGACTTCAAGCCCATGTAGACCTCGGACACTTTCTTTGCTCTTTCCATGTCTTAATGGCATTGGGTTCAGGAGAGTCCTAACCTCACTGTAATCTACAATTCTTCTCTCAGTCTTTATTGATTTACCTGAGGATATCCATTATCTAGCTGTTGATATTCATTCTTCCTCTGAGAGCCTTACTTTTTCACATCAGGTTCTAAACTACCACGTGAACCTAGTCTCATTAAGTCTTCATGGAGTGTCATGATTCCTTTTTGGAGCCTGTCTATATCACACCAGTTTCTTCCAATTTCCAGAAGCAGGCTTGTCATCTCTTTTGGTTTCAAAGCTGACCCTTGCTAGGTGTGATGGCACATGGCTGACCTTGTAGGTAGTTGAGGGAAGAGAGGAATAAGGCTGTTGGTTCACTTGAGCTTGAGAAGTGGGGCAAAAAACAGGAGGCAAACGAACCCAGGCTGGAAAAAGAACATGTCAAAGCTTCCTTGCCCATCAGCAGTGGGGTTGGGCCCATAAATGAACCTTATACTTCCAGTCTGGAAGAGATAGGGAGCAACTAAACACCTAATGCCCTAAGTTGGACCACACTCTAAATTCCTATTTCTACTTTAGCTCTGACAAAGCAGAAACAAAACAAGTTCCCCATAAAGAGGTGCTTCCGATAGTTTGAGCACTTTGATGAGGCCATTACACACCCTTTAAAAGAATTCTTCTCTTTCTTCACTATCATTACTAATTAATCAATTTCCATTCAAAAAGCTGCTATTATGTGATAGGCCCCAAGTTAAGCACTGGGGATACTAAGGCCAAAGAGACTCTGTGCTCTCAAGGAACTTACAAAGAGGGAGACAATATGGAAATAAATATATACTAAGCAAGCTGTATATGGGATAGATAGAAAATAATTAACTGAGAGAAGGCAACTGTAAGGGGTTGGGAAAGGTGGAAGATGGGATTTTATTTGGGGCTTGAAGGAAGCCAGGGAAGTCAAGATGAAGAAGGAGAATATGCCAAGCCTGGAAGAGGGCCAGAGAAAATACCAGAAAACAAGGATGGAGCATCTTGTTCATGGAACAAC
The DNA here is from genome assembly GCA_011680675.1 of Gymnobelideus leadbeateri. Taxonomy (NCBI): domain Eukaryota; kingdom Metazoa; phylum Chordata; class Mammalia; order Diprotodontia; family Petauridae; genus Gymnobelideus; species Gymnobelideus leadbeateri. The sequence continues at coordinate 94,635 of WOXC01004906.1, read as the reverse complement.
CAGCAGGCTGTGTCACTGGTGGGCAGGAAAGGTGTAAGAAGACTTGAACAACACAGGGAGGATACTGAATTTGATCCTAGAGGTAACAGGGAGCCACTGGGGTTTATAGAGTACAGGAGTGACATGGTTGGACCTGCATTTTAGGAAACTCACTTTATAGTAGCTGCATGAGGATCAGAATGGAGTGGGGAAAGCCTTGAGGTAGATAGGCTCACCAGCAGATTATTAGAACAGTCCAAGTGTGAGGTGATGAGGATAATATTTTTTAGTATTTAGTGTACAAGATTTTATGTCATATGAGAAGGAGCAGGGTGTAGTGATAGAGAGTCAGCCTCAAAGCTGGGAAACCTTGGGTTCCAGTCCCATTCGAAATACTTTATGGTTCTGTGACCCTGAGCAGGTCATCTTACCTCTCAGTGTCTCAGGAAATCATTTAAGACTTGAAGTTACTGTGTAGGTGTTAGTAGATGGAGTTTCCTGACATGAAAGTTCCCTATATCAATGAAATTTAAAATCTACAATAGAAGACTGTGAGGATCTAGGGGAAATTTTTTTTTAAGTGTTATGTTTAGTCATATACATTTACTCATATTCATGGCCCCATCTGGGATTTTCTTGGAAATGATACTGGAGTGGTTTGCCATTTCCTTCTCTAGCTCACTTGACAGATGAGGAAACTGAGGCAAAGAGGGTTAAGTGACAAAAAGCCAGTATGTATTCGAGGCTGTATTTGAACTCAGGAAGGAATCTTCCTGACTTCAGGGTGAGGACTCTATTCACTGTGCTACCTATCTGACCTGCAAGACTCATCTTCATTAGTTCAAACCCAGCCTCAAACACTTACTGGCTCTGTGACCCTGAGTAAGTCACTTAACCCTGTTTGTCTCAGTTTCCTTACCTGTCAAATGATCTGGAGAAGGAAATGGCAAACCACTCCACTATCTTTGCCAAGAAAAGCCCAAATGGGACCACAAAGAGTCAGAAACAATTGAATAACAATAACAAAATTTGGACCAAAAATAATCCTTGTCCTCAAGGAGTTTATAGTCTAATTTGCATATTTTCCCCTTACATTAGATTATAAGAACATTGAAAAAAGGAATATGTTACATCGTTCTTTTTACCCCACTCCCCCAAAGTGGAACTTTATACCAGTCAGAGCAGCTAGTTAATAAATAAATGTTGTGCTGCTGCTGTTTGTTGACTGAATTTACTGAGGTCAAAGAGTGATCAAGATAATATACATAATGTAACAACATAAATGAAAACATTAAAAGGCATCTAATCTAAGATGAATTGCAGTGATAAATCTTGGTTGTAAAGCATGCCCATCTTCTCCGTAGAAAGGTGGGAGACTAGGTCTGTGCAATGTGGCTTTGTCAGTCTGTTATACTTAATTGTTCCTCTTTGTTGCAGGGCAAGGTTCAATGGGGGATAGGGAGGCAGGGAGCAACGCTCGAAAAGGTCACATGGTGAAAAGGCATCAACAATACAAATAACAATAATAACATCAATGATGGAAATGGGAGGGGGAAGTCATGAAAATGGCAAAACAGATCAATGGCAAAAGACATTATATAAAGCTATTCTCAATGAATCAAGACTTAATGATGAATGCAGATTATAGGAGGAAATTGTGGAAATTGCCCCATAATACCACAGGCTGCAAAAATATGGCACTTATCATGAATGTCTAGAAAGACAAGCTCAGCTGCCGAGAATCACCAGAATCTTACTATTCTTCATCAACAAACAGGCAGAAATCTTCATATCACAGACCCCCAAACAGCCTGGAAAATTCAAGAGGTAGCCTGTTCTGGAGTCAGTCCAATCCCAAAGACACAGCTGATGTCCACAGTCTCCCTACCATACAACAAACCGATCCATAAAAAAACATGAAGAATAGAGGTTTTCGTAACAGATGTCATCATTTTGAAGATACAACATCTCCAAATGAAGTGCAACGAAAAATTCAAAATGCAGAAGGCTAAAGGAATAAACCCAAACTATGTGAAAACAGGATGAGGGACATGTCATCTTGTTGACTACTTGAAGGTGTCCCAAATGTGCTTTGACAGAGCCCACACAGGATACGACTATGTCCCAAGATGTTTACTTAATGACAAAATGCAGACATTTGATCTGCATTAAACACAGAAGAATAAAGGATAGTGACTTGTCTCAGGACTATTTCTATCTGAACATAAAATGGAAAGAATGGCTATGATGATTGATGATGACGATGAATATTACAGTAATAAAGGTCATGTCACCACCCCTGGATATTTCCCCAAGATATTTTTGATACACAACCAACTTCCCCATGTAACCTATTCACCAACCACCATGGTCCTGTTTAGTAATCTTCCTAGTCCCTACCAATGCAGTTTTACTAAATCAAAATTACTTCTCACATACAATATTTTCCACTCAAAAATGGTCATTTCCTTACAATTATTCACTTGGAACTGCATATTATCATTTATCTTTTATGTGTATGTCCTGAAAGAGATTATACTTTTTGAGGGTATAGGCTATGGCCCGCCTATACCTCTTTTTATCTCCAGCACCTACCCTCAGGGCTCTAAGAGTCCTATGCACCTGATGTTAGCTGTTGATAACTGATTAAAACAAAAAAAAATTTAACCACTTCTCTTTGTGTCTAACATAAAATATGGAGCTTGGCTAAGACTACTTCATCTTCCCTGATAGAAATGTAGGGATTTCAGGATATGTATGTGAAAGTCTTGTTACTTCAGGCAAGTGACTGTGTCGACATAAGAGGATGCCTTCTGATAGGTAAGCCTTCGGATAGGTCAGAGCCAAAGACTGCCCTAACAATCTCAAAGAATATTTCTGTTACTGTTTCTGTCCTGTTTGAGGACTGCAGAGCTTTTGAAGTCATTAGAGCTGACCAAAAATGGGAAAGTATTCCTTAATAGGAAATGTAGGTCTCTGACAATAGAGGTTGTCTTCCGCGGATGTTGGGCTGGAAGAACATTAGTGATCTATATTTCTGCTAGGAGTCAGACTACATGACCTCTGAATTCATCTGCAACTCACTGATTCTCTCGTCTATAAGCTACAATCCATCCTGACTTCCACCAAGTCAGAGTCATTACTTTTACTTGCCACGGCCAAGGTTGGATACAAAAATTCATAGAAGCATAGGATTATAGGAACCTAGGTGCAGCACTGGCAGATGCCTCAAAGGCCATCCATATAACCCCCTTATTGAATCACTAAAGAAACCCAAGGAATTTTCCAGGTTTACCCAAGGTTACCCAGACAGCAATTGTCAGATACAAGGTTTGAACCTAGGTTCTCTGACTAGAGAGTAAAGAGGACATACTACCCCATGATCTCCCTCATTCTGAGGGAGCCTTTTCTCAAATCTCCATTTCCCTCACAATTCATGTTCTTGAATTTGATGACTGATAAAACAAACATAAAACTATGTGTAGTGGAGGCTTGTTCATATGCAAAACTATGCACAGAGGCTGCATTTGGAACCAGGGAAACGCAGGTAGGTGGTACAGTGTATAGACTGCAAGGCCTGGAGTCAGAAAGATCTAAGTTCAAATCCAGTCTCAGACACTACCCTGGACAAGTCATTTAACTGCTTGCCTCAGTTCCTCATCTGTTAAATGGGGATACAGTGGAGAAGGAGATTGCAAATCACTCCAGGATCTTTTCCAAGATAACCTCATAAACAAAGTCCATGGGGTCACATAGAGTTGGACCCAAATGACTGAACAACAAAAGCTGGATTTAAATCCCATCTCACTTGAACTTTTCTAAATAGTCATTGCATGCTTGTCACTAAGGCAATGGGGATACAGAAAGAGATGAAATAATTACTGCCTTCAAGGAACTTCTATGGGGGAGGGGGAGAGGACAAGGAGGACAACATGTACTCAGATAAGTAAATGCAAAATGAAAACAAAGAAATTGGCACGGGTTGGCATTGGAATTCAGTCATGTCTGACTCTTCGGGGCCCCATTTGGGGTTTTCTTGGCCAAGATACTGGAGTGGTTTGCAATTTCCTTCTCCAGCTCATGTAACATATGAGGAAACTGAGGCAAAGAGGATCAAGTGACTTGTCTAGGTTACACAGCTAATAAATGTCTGAGGCCAGATTCCAACCCAAGTCTTCCTGACTCCAGGCCTGGCACTGTACTGACCACGCCACCTAGCCACCCAAAGGTTCAGGGATTGAGACTGACCAGCTGAAGGTCCTAAATAACTTAAGCTCTCTGAGACTCAGTTTTCTCATCTATAATTGGTTTTTAGGCAATGATGTGATACATGTAAAGTGTCTTAACAATGACACATCATATAAATTTTAGTTATGGTTATTATTACTATTAATAATAATAATAATAATTTCATTCTTCTCATCTTTTGCAATGGAGTTCACATAGAAATGGTCCTGAAATAGGCTGTTATTCTGCTCTTTCCTATTTTATGTTCTTTAGAGGAGAATAATATAAATGCTTGTTGTAATCAAATAAAAGTCATCACCATCCTGCTCATTATTACTACACAACAAGAAAGATTTTGAGCAGCTTTCCTTTTTGTATGTTACCTTATACTACAGACAGGTGTGTAAAGCTCACACAAACAGACTCAAGGTAGAAGGCCTTAAGTCAATCTGCACATCCCTGAGAGGCCTTTTTTACATTGTTCTTTAATGGTGCCATAGAGTATAAAAATAGGGAGATGGGATGGCACTCCTAAGAAATCACAATGATTTCCTTGCCAATTCTACAGAACTCTGCACATTGTCGACAGCCAGTTGTGACTCTAATCTACTGTCAATCAATGGGCATATCACTGGTAGGGCTAACAACTGAATTACCTGGAATATGAAAGTAGGAGAAAACTATGGGAGAGGAGAGGTCTTTATTTCTGGAGACACTGACCTTCCAAGAATTATAGGAGCTCAAAGTCTCAGGAAGAATCAGGTTTTTAATTTTTTTCTGCCTATTTTTATACTCTTTCATACACACATGTGAACACAAACAATAATCTCAAAATCAACTAAAACCACAAAAATGTCAAACAAATGCTTTATTTACCTATATGTTACTTCTATATGTTATTTTTAAGGAACTCCAAATCAAATGCTGCTTTTTTTTTCCTTCACTAAGCATGATAAACTCAGGGTGAGACCAAAGTTATCACGGGATTGACAAATAACTCATTTATGCCTTCCATTTGTGACAATTCAAGTCTTTATTTTAAATATTTGTATGTGTGTGTTTTCAAATACGAAACTTTTAAATTACTCCTACTGTTATGTAGTGGATAGGGCCCTGGACTACAAGGACAGGAAGACCCAAGTGCAAATTCTGCCTTAGACATTTCCTAGTTCTATGGCCCTGGAGAAGTCACTCCATGTTTTCATTTCTTCATCTGTGAAATTAAGGGGTTAGATGTAAAAGTCGCTAAGGTCCACTCCAGCCCTATATGTATGATCTTATTACCTTACATATCCAAGAAATAGTTAGCACTGTTCACTCTTCTTTGGAAGCAAATGAATCTTAAATGTATATTCTAAATTATGAGACTCATATCAATTAAAAAAATAGGATCATAAGATCAGAGATCTAGCTCTGGGACCAGTCTCAAGGACATCTAGTCCAACCATTTCATTGTATATGGGAGGAAATTAAGTTTTAGAGACGTTAAGTCATTTACTTGAGGTCAAAGAGTTAGTAAATGGTAGGGCGGGAATTTGAACTCAGGTCTCTGGACTCTAGAATTTCAGTTTTCTTTCCATAGCACTATGTTTTAGAGTTAGACATAAATTCTTAGTTCTCTTAGTTCAATCCTTTTAATTTATTTATTTTATTTTTACCTTTTTTTTTTTTTGGTTTTTGGTGGGCAATTGGGGTTAAGTAACTTGCTCAAGGCCACACGGCTAGGTTTTCATTTGTGTGTGCGTTAAGTGTCTGAGGTCAGATCCGAACTCAGGTCCTTCTGACTTCAGGGCCGACGCTCTACTCACTGCGCCACCTAGCCACCCCAATCCTTTTATTTTTGCAGATGAGGAAACTGAGTCTCAGAGATGAAGTGACTTCCTTAAGGTCAGAAAGATAGGAGGAAGGAGAGCCCTTTCTTTTGGCTCCAGATGGATCTTCCCCCCATCCCCCCATAAAACCCTTCCTTTCTCCCAGCTCAGGAGCTACCTGAAGATCAAAACAAAACAAAACAAAAACAAAACACCAGGCCCTATTTTCATGAAAATACTAAAAACCGTGCTCGCCCAAATCATGTTCAAGACTTATTTGCTACTTCAACCAAACAAACTTGTGTTTGCTCCGTTTTCTTATAACACTGCCCATTCTTTTAGGTTATTGTCCTGCTAGCCCAGGACAAGCCCTGCTAATGGCATCCAATGTCATTCCGGTTTCCAAACTAGCCATTAAAGTCTATACACATCCGGAAATTGTAAATCATTTTAACAGGATAGATTTCCCACCTCAAAAGTGGGATAATATTCATAGCTTACCTATGCCCCAAGGGTGTTCTAAGGCTTAATGAGAATGTTTGTAAGGTACTTTGATTTCCTCAGACAAAGGGCCCTATATAAGTACAAAGTATCATCACCACCATCCAACCAAACCACTGAACTTTTGGAGATGTACCCAACAGAACAACAAAGGCCCTGAAGAAAAACGCCATTTTTCTTGTGTAGGTTTTTCATGGGTCGGGTCACTTCCCTAAAATGTTTCAGGGAACTTTTGGTAAAGACTGGTTCTCTATGTGAGAGAACACTGTGTGATACATCCAGCCAAGAGTGCCACTTACACTGTTCCCTTATATAGACAAGGAAAGGGAATTCCTGGGCACATATTGTAAATTCACATTCCAAACCACTATAGGCAAAACCTTCTCAGAAGTCTACATACTCACCTGTAAAGCTGGGAGATCCCCGTCTGAAGGGGGCACTTTGGGTAATCAATCTCATTACTCTGTAGCTGTTCCTTATACAGATCTCCCCTGGCAGTGTTGACACCACAAGGTGGTGACAAGGAAGAAAAAATGCCAGAAGGCCTGTGTGTATATTTTCATTACAGATACGTGTATATACATACTATACATAATACACAATATGAAAAAGTCAAATTTTGGCTGGGCTGATGGTGGGGTTTTGCTGCTACTGATTCTTAAACCTACACTCATGGTTAAAAGTCTTATTTTAGTCCTCAGGAGAACAAATGAGCTCTACTTCAGATAATAATAGCCTGAAAGGTACACTAGGATGTCACTTAACATCATGGACAGGAGAGCTAATGTGCCTGGAGAAAGAGGAATGCCTTGTGAGAGACAAAGACCCTGAACAAGGCAATTTCTACTAACACAGGACCTATGCACAAACTCTGTACAGTGAGGCATGAAATGAAGCTCCCATACACACCACATAGTGCAAAGGAGGAGAAAAACCACGTTCTCATTATGCTATCAATTATTGTTTTTGTCGGAATTTATTTTTTGCCAAAATGCCAATGAATACTGTTATTAAATAACCATTTACAAAAGGATAAACTGAGGCAAGGTACATTTTATATATATTCAGTAGTCTTTTAAAAAGGCTAGGCTGAGGAATAGCCATACACACAGACACACGTGTGAATGTATCTATGTGTATGTATATATGTATATATACCTGTATAGCTCAAATATATGTATATAATAAATCTAGAAAAGCCACACAATTAAACCAGCAATACATGGGAAAGATCTATTGTCAAAGGATCCAAGAAAATGGATTGGTTTCCAGTGAGAAACCTTATGAGTTTTAAAAGATTAAAAAAAGTCCCTGAAGCTAAAGAGTTAACTCACTTGCTTTTTTTTTTTTAAAGTCACATATAATTTCCTTTTATCATAAAACAATGCATTTATTATTTTCTGTATATCTGTTAAAGGGCATGGCCTTCTGAGTGGAAAACAAAACAGAACTCAGTCACATGTTTATTTGCTTCAGCTACTCCCTTTCCCTTCTGATAAATAATCAAACGTGCCATCCAGAAAAAACAAACCCAGCGAGCTGGGAAATTTGATGGTCATCAAATAGACTGAGATACCAAGAAAAGCAGCCCACTGTTCCCACAGTGAGTTTTGTGCCCCACACCTACACTGCCATCTGAGTAAATACCTTCAGTCACTCTTTCCATTTTCCCCATGCAATTACTCCTACTGTTAAACAAATTGTCCTTAAGGCACTTGCAAACACCATTTTTTTCCTTACAAAGTAGAACAACTTATGAACATTAAAAAGCCAACCTAGAAAAATGTAGGTATGTATGTATGTGTATATACATACACAATATACATGTATGTATTATATATGTAAATACAAAACACCTATGTAAAGACAAATTTATATAGACATCTATGGTTTTTGTATATTTGAGACTTGAGGTTTGAACAATTATACTGCTTAATTTCCCTGCTTATTCCAAGAGATGCTACCTTGTAGCACAATATTTTAAGGACATTAAGTCTGGGTAGTGATAGAAAAGCTTGAGAACAATTCTCCCCAGATCAAGATGGTAATCTTTCCATGTCTCCTCCACTCTCTGACCAGTAAACAGTTAGCAGAAATGATAACCTTATGTATGTTGTACTTAAAGGTTTCCCTCTCCCCTTTGGTGGGGGGGGGGGTGTCTAAGATTAAATAAAACAGTAAAGATAAAAAAATTCTTAACTATTTGTTGTTAATTCTTTCCTTTCAATAGGACAAAAATAATAGCAGTTCCATCTCTCCATTTGTTACAGGGGAAAGCTTTCCCATGTTAAGTCCACTTGTCTTTACCTGCCATGCCAATTATTAACAATGAAACATTTGAAAAGAATCCTGTAACATGAAAGTTAACAACCATCACAGAAAGTAAGCATGGTTTTTCCTTCCCTTTTGCAGAAGCCTCCGTTTAAACAATAGTCATATGAATGAGATAATGGCTATGCTTGTTTCAGCACTCTGATTTTTATTGGCATGAAATTGGTACAAATATTATCAAGACCAGTTTGCAAATGATGACGGTGCCATGATGCAAACACCAGGGAAGGACGGTTTTACAGTTAAAGATCCTACCATCTCACCACCCCTCTAACTCTGAGCCCCCACCCCCATCAATTGTTATATTCATTTTTTTACTTGTGACAATACAAAAGAAGCCCACAAAACATCTCACACACACGAGCACACACACGCACACAAGAGGCTCTCTCGTCTAAATTCTGAATCCGAAATAAATGTTAGTGAGAACAAACAACTGCTTACTTAACTGATACTCCAGAGTCATTGGAAAGCAACAGTGAACTGAACAGGAGTTAGAAAGAGCCAGTTTTTCTTTTCAATTTTTAAGAATGCCTTTGATGGCCAAAAAAAAAAAAAAGGCAGTAAACAAATTGAATTATCTCATTTTGCTCTGAAAGCTGGAAAGAAAGGAAGGCTTCCTTCCCCCCCAAGAATACATTCACAGAGGAAGATAGCAAGTTTCAAAGTTTAAGCAGCCGCCCAGCGTTCCCTTTTCTCTGAACACTTACAGAGAAAATGAAGACTTTGACGGGGTGAGCTCTGCCTGTCGTTCGATTTCCGTCTTCTTGCTGTAGATGTGTTCTGGCTGTTTCTGTGAAGCGGGGGTTGGAGAATGGCAAAAAGATGTTTGAATAAACAGGAAGTGCCGGGCTGCCGGAGCACACACTGAGTGAAAACACCCTGGAACATTGCCCTTTCTAGCCAACAAGAGGCTTGCCTCCACAGTAGCGATGCCTTCGAAATGACAAAGAAACCACAAGAATCCCTCAAGTAATTCTCTTTCAAAGTTGAAAGAGCCGTTGGAGCTGGCAGGTAATTTCAAAGTGGCATCGAGCACTTAGAGAAATCTATTAATTCGAATTCGGCACGTATCTAAATCACTTCAGGTCTACAAGCAGCAACATACCTTACTAATTATGCCTTAACTGGACCAACAGACAAACTGCAATCAAAGGCTACACACAGCCCTTCTGCAGACAAACACACATCTCGGGAGTCTCAGGGAACCTGCAGCCCCAAACACTGTGGTCACGGTGTCTACACAGGAAAAGTGGGATTTCTTTAATTCTTTTTTTTTTTTTGAGATGCTGCAGAGTTTGGGGGCTCTGTATCCCATGTGTTCACCCCTCTGCATTTTGGGTAGATACATTTGCTCTCCTATCTGATCTTTCTTTTTTTTTTATCCATTCTGATTTTTCCTTCTAGTCAGCAAACCAAAGTATCTATTTTTCTCGAGGTGACTGGCTCCCCGACTTGGGCCCTGCTTTCCCCACCCCAAACTAATTATTAAAGTCCTATCTTTGGTCACATGGGTGGTGACATGCCCAAGACACTAAGGAAAACTAGCAGAGGCTCAGTAAGGCAGCTTGGAAGAATATGAACAGTCGGCCAGCCACAGTCAAGGGAGGCTGGGGAGGGGGGGGATAACCAGGATTCCTGTAGAAAATGTACTGCTGTTGTGGTAACTAACGTGCGGCTGCCACTGAAGGGACTGATTTGTTATTTAGCATGGAGTCTTGGACTGTCTGTCATTCTGGGTGCTAATGCTCTGCTAAAATAACTCATTGGGAGCTGTCAGTGGGATGTTTACACAGGCCCCAATCTTTTCTTCATAGAAGGAAATTTTTTTACTGGAATTCATCTTCTTTTGATCTCACATTCAAAGCAACAGCAGCTTGATAGACATTCAAGTCTGAAAGCAAATCCAGACGCTGAAGATAAACCGCCAGAGTATGACAGGCAGGAGCATCTAAAGCTTATAAAAATGAAGAGAACAGCATGTCGTCTGAGTATTACAATAGCAGAAATCAAGAGACATATTAGGTGGAACTGATCAGCCACAAAAACAGTTCAAAAGGCAGATCATAGAAACAGAAGACTAGGCGAGGGGGAAAAATAGGAAATATCTGCTTTAAAGAGGAGGCATCCCCTTCATTCCGAGTACCACAAGGTTTCCGCTCCAGCATGGAAACTTGGGGGGGAAGGTAGGGAGGAGGAAGAGGAGGAGGACGAGGCAGGGAGAGGCAATGTAAATGTTCTACTCAAACCCAGTTCTTCCAATTATAAGCAATTCAATTAATTTGTTAACAACCCCCTTCCATCAAGTGTTTCCAAGAAAATGAGAGGGTAGTGCCTTACCTTGCTTAGCACCCCCCTCCCAGGACTGCAATTTATTACCATCACCTGTCTCTGCTAGTTTTAATGAAGTATCCAAAGGGATAAGACTCAGGACACTATGGGAATGAGGCATTCAGGAAAAATAGCCTCTCTCATCCTGAGATCTCGAAGTTGTTTTAGACTTTCAATGAGGGAACAGGGCAGAATGTGAAGAAGCTCAATGCTCTAAAATGCCTAGTTATTAGATGGAAGTTAAAGTTCTATTCTCTCCCTCAAAACCCAAAAGTACCAGCTCAGCTCGTGAGTCCTACTGATCTTCACCCAACATCCAGAACTTGTTGTTTTTTTTTTTTTTTAGCTGACTGGAATAATTTGTAAAGGAATAATCACAAAAACTTTCTAAGAGAATGCATACATTTTTCATTTAAAAATAAGCCTCTTATTTTAATTAAAGTCAGTACATATAATGAAAAAGTAATTCTCAAACAATTTTGTACTTAGAGCTGTTTGTTAACAAACACTGAACGAACAGGCAGTGTTAGGTGAAAGGGCAGCAGAATTCCACATTATAATTTCGCCTGCGGGTTATTTCTGATTAAGGACACCCTCTGGGACACCAAAGCAAGATCTTCTTTTACAGCAGGCATGGCTTTTAAAATTAGCCTTTTCCCCTGCATAATAAACCAACAGGAAAAAAATGTGGATTTAAAAATGTATTAACCAATTTAAAGAGTTGTAATCAGTTTAGGGTTTGCTTTCTGCAAAACACAGGTTCCTGTGTAGCTAAGTTACAAATGTAAAAATGCAGACTGGATTTGAAAAACTGCTTTGGAAAGTCACCTTCTGTTATGCTTATGCAGCTATCTAATGTGCTAAAGGCTGATTATTTATCTTTACACTGTACTAGTTTAATCTGTTAAGGTCAACACTAATCTATGCCAACCTTTTAAGAAATAGCAGCCTTCAAAGACTAGCAGTGAGAATACCCAAACTACATACAGTATGTCACTGTAATGGATACATTTACCTGAACTGCTGAGATTTACTATGTAAACACTGAATATAAATCCCCATATAAATTAGAAAACACATTATTTCTGTATATAGAGAAGATGTTGTCACCAACATATGGGTAAGATGCTTGACATCACTTTGTTTCATGGGACCATTTAAAAACCAGGTTTGCATTTACATGCCATGTACATACAGAGCTCAATTACTGAAATGAAATGTTTGCTGCCCCCACCCCCCTCAAACAGCAAGTTTGGCTATCAGATGAGAGCCTCCTAGTCATCTCCTCAGATGGTGGTGGTTTCTAAAATGCAGACCATTGGTTAGTGGCCATTGCCAGTAGCCACAGCACACCACTGTCTCTCCCTTCCCTCTCAGATTTCTTCAGGACTTGAATGTCACTGTAGACCTTGAATGTGAAATGGCTTCACGCTAATTGCTCTAATTTCTGGAAGATGTGCAGGCAGGTGAAACCTGATCCCCTCGGCCCTTGTGGAGCCCAAGAACGAACGACCCTGGAATGTTTACACAGTGGTTTGATTTTAATAGACAGGAGGGCTGGATTTCAGACAGCAAAAACACAGCTAATAGGTGACCTCTTAATGTAGTCCTTTTTGAAAAAAAAAAAAAAAAACAACAAAATACAATTTCATGTGGTAAAAGGTGATGTCCTGAATGCCAAGGTTATCTGCTTGACTTTTTGAGTGAGCACACATTACGTTGCACCTGACATTTACACCCGAAAGTCTATACTGACTTTTTTTTTCTTACTTTAAAACAAAAAAAAAAAAGCACTTTATATGTCAGTCACCTTACAAACAGATTATGGCTGTATGGGATTTCCTAGTAAGTGCACTCATTTGAATTTTAAATTGAATCATTTGTACTTCCATTTCACTACTTGTCCCTAGCATCCTGCAAGAAATGTTAAAACTTCCACCCCGCAGAAGGTGGGAGGAGTCTATTCTCTGACCCCTCACTCATGGAATCCCCAGCCTTGGGTGAAAGGTGAAGGTAAATCCCTTGTCTGAAGTTGACTGGGCATTATGGGTCTTTCCCGTCTCTCATGGCACTGGATACATTACATATGCTTTAATGCTTGTCTTGCTCTTCCCCATCCTTGAACCTAGGACTGGTATTGCTTGTCTCTGGATTCTCCTTTGTTTCTGACCCAGTGCTTAGCACAGCGCCCAGAACATAGTAGGTACTTAGTAAATAACTGACTGATTGATTGATATCTCACAGAGGCTCAAATCAATCTTGGGGCAATGGAATTGAATGGCAGCATGATGAAGGCTGAACAGAACATGGGATAGGGAGGCTGAGCTTTGAATGCCTCTCCGGCATTTTTAAGTATGTTTACCACACTAAACACAATCTTGCATGATGTCTGGTGATTTTAACATTTATCTAATGTCTTATCTCTGCCCCCTCTCCTCTCCCCCTTCTCACCCCTCCTGGATGCTTCTCCCCCTCTACCACTTTGCAAGAGCTCAATAAATCTTTGCTCAATTGTATATGCTGTCTGTGTAGAGCAGGAGAGACATTGAAAGAAGGGGGTGAAAGAGAACTTCATCACTTGATGATCTGATGGCTTTTGGGAGGAGCCAATGAGGTCTAATAACTGCTTTCTAACAGTCAGCTAATGGCTATAGGAAAGTTTAGGAAAACTAGATAAAAAATAGAGATAAATACAGCAGCATGGAGGTCAAAGATCCATGGTATTAAGCATGTGGGACCAACAAAAAGAAAGTGTGCAGGACACATTAAAAAAGTGGGAATAAGATTGGGGATATGCCATAGTTTAGTTTAATTTTTTAACCTGAATCTGAATTTAAAGAAAAAAATCTTGGTATACACACACTGCAGAAGAGAAAACACAATTCAGGTATTTTAGTAAATATAACGAGAGGATTTTAATCACTAAATTTCTTCAGGGAAGGAGAGAGTAAAATTAAATCTAGATAAAGCCGAGTTAAACCGGTGAGGCTTTTGTTGTTGTTCATATGTTTATTTTTTGGTAAAGAAATTAACACTCATCAGAAGGCCAGGGGAATCATAGGCAATAGCTATCAGACTTTTTCTCTATGAGAAACCTCAAGACTGGTGTATTAAATTCAAGGTAGAAAGTAAGCTCTCTGAAGGCAGAGGTTATTTCATGTTTGTCTTTGTATCCCAATGTCAAGCACGTAGCAGGCACTACTTTATGTTTGCAGATTAAAGACACAGTACAACTTAACAATGCAAACCAACAATAAAGTATTCTAGCAGGGATTCTTTTCCTTTTTGGGTCATGGATCTCTTTGGCCATCTGGTGCTGACTGTGGATGCCTTCTCAGAAGAATGTCTTTAAATACATCAAATAAAATATATAGGATTACAAAAGGAAACCAACTATACTCAAATAGAGCTATACACACAAACGTGTATATGTGTGTATACTCTTATACACACATATACATATATACATGTATGCATATATATGTTCTTTAGGATTCTTATACATATAAGACTCCCAGTATTCTCATATAATATTCTAAAGAATATCTACACACACACACAACACACACACACACACACACACACACAGAGTCCTAGGTTAAGAACTCTTGTACTAGAGCATTTTTTTTTACAATAGCATCTTTAAAGTGGTAATAACCTGAAAGGATAGTTTTTCTGTGTTCTGTAGGTGCTTTTAGTATTCCCAAAATGTTGACATGAGGTTCAAATAGAAAGGCAGCTATTGTTCTTATTTTCTAAACCGTTGTATTCTCAGCATCTAGAATAGTTCTTGAATACAACAGGTTTTTATTATATGCTTGCTGAATGGATGAATAAAGAAAGCATGTTTCATAATGTAATGTGTTATATGCATGCATATCATTATTATTATTATTAAACTATCATTAGCAAAAAACCCAGGAGCTTCTTTCACATGGTCCATTAGTATATAAAGTCACCTGACATATTAATATCCAAATCTGGAAGTAGATGAACGAGTATGATAGCTGAAGTCTAAAGACATTTTACCTGGAAAGTTACTTTTGTTGTCTTTCCTTTGAAAGGTATTAAGCATATATTTATATATACATATATATGTCATATATACACATACACATATATAAAGAAACCCTTAAAATACCTTTTTCTAAAATCAATAATAATTCCCATCAACTAAGTTTTTTTCCCTTCTCCTCCCCCCCCTAAAAAAATTTAAAAGTTTGGAATAAAGAAAAAGAAAGAAAATCCTGTCAATGTAGAGATTTAGTATAAACTAGTTCAAGTCAGTGGTAGGAACACTAAGTGGTAAAGGTAAACATGGTCCCCCCTCACCCCCCAACTGGTTTCCCTCTAAAGCTCTCTAGGCAGTCAGTGCCTGGTACCAAAGCCTGCCCTGCACGTTTGGGAGGTCAACACAGCTATGCTAAACTGACAGGTTCAGTTTACAGCAGGCCAGGACTTTGTTTGGATATACTGGCCTTGCTCACCGCCAGCTTAACAACAGATGGCTAGAAAACTTTCATTATGTTGCGCAGGGCTGAACTGCAAACAATCCAGAAAACTGTGAAAAGTTTAACTCCCTCCAAACCAACGAAACAAGAGAGTTCACACACATGTGCCAGCCTGGCTCTAGTGGAGGGCCTGGGATATGCAATGAGGATGCTCAGGGCTGAATTAGCTCTCCATTGGATGATTAATGAAACCTACACAAAAACCCTCGGATGCAAAAAGAGAATTAGCAATTTGACAAGGTCAGATGAATAAAAGCATCATTCCCATAGCAAAAGTGCCCCTGACAGACTGGAGTCTTTTTATTTTAACTTTTCAAAGCTGAGAACTTTAAAGAAGTTGTATAAAGTGCCTGCTTTATTTTATTTTCCTGAAATATAATTTAAGAGGTTTCCCTCTCCTGCAAAGACAGAATCTTCCTTTGCATAACTCTCAAGCTCCCTTCTTGCTATCCCTCTGGAAGACTGGAAGAGCCAGCCGAATATTCTAATTCTAACACCCAGATTTAAATATGATTTATCCAAATCTGTATATAATTTAAATATTCATTAAATTGATTCAATCCATATGAACCCTAATATCTCCTAATGCTCTGAGACAGGTTATAAACGCACCTTCAAAGGTTTAATTCAATTGGCAATCTTATAGGTCTCATCACTAGAAATGTATTATTTTTATACTATTCAAGAAATGAACAAATCTGTTTTCCACAAATGTATTTTAGAAGCTACCCTTTTCTGTTATTGAAAGAAAATTGTGTTTATTACTCCTTTAGCACAGTGTAAACTCATAAACGTCAACAGAGAGTACAAGGAAAACTGTCAACTAAATATTGTTTCCTTCATGAGCTGTTCTTCCAAGTCAATTACGCCTTTCAACTTCTGGGGCATTGTATGATAAACTAGCAGTAAAAATCATTCACATTAATATA
Organism: Gymnobelideus leadbeateri; assembly: GCA_011680675.1. Classification (NCBI taxonomy): domain Eukaryota; kingdom Metazoa; phylum Chordata; class Mammalia; order Diprotodontia; family Petauridae; genus Gymnobelideus; species Gymnobelideus leadbeateri. Next base: position 78,015 of record WOXC01004906.1, on the reverse strand, counting down.
CCATGGTGCCTTGCCTGTAAAAGGTAATTAAAGAAGTAAATGACTCATAAGAATAGACATATTAGCTGCAAAATGAAAGGCAACTTAGCTGCCACATGAAAATATGTACCATTAAGATACTGCATTTTCATATTCCTGTAATCAGCTCCAGTAGACTAATGCTTATTTAATCCAGTTCTCGGCTAAGTCCATCAACAACTGTTTTTTGCTGTTTTCTCCTTGACTGAACATTATGAGTGCAGGTTTGGAATAAATACTGCAATAAGATTTTTGCATACTCAATTGAAGAACAGGTTTTTACATTTTAAAATCTATTTTTTTCTCTCTCTCCCTCACAGAAATACAACATGGAAGATGACTAGGAAATATTTTCCTGGCTAGACAAGGCTTTTAAACAACAGTACATTTTAGGGAACGGATCTTGGTTTTAACATTCACAATTTCTGATTCATACCACTATTAGCATACGAAAAAAACGATGCCGTGTCTTCACATGCCAAATGTCCTATTCTTCACTTAAGAAACATCCCCTTTTGTTAATAATGTCTTCCATTAGCATTAGCAAGATGAGGACGATTTATCTTGACTCAGTGACCAAAGTGGCAGGAAAGAAATGGGGTGGATCCCCACAATGTTACAGGATTGAGTTACCATCAAGAGGTACCTACTACATTAGCTAAAACATGCCAGAAGAGACCTTGACAAACCCTTCAACCAGCTACACTGCTTTCCAGATCTCTGACTTTTGCGCCACATTTCCTCTGCCCAAGATGTTATTCTTTGTACAATTTTTTTTTTTTTGCTATCCTAGGCACCACATAGGAGTATTTCATTAAAAGTGTTAGATTTGCTTCTTTTCCCCTAGAAAAACCAAGGGAGCTTATCTCAGGGGGAAGGTCCAGCTGGCCTAGAAGAATAGGTCCATAAACAACAATATTAATATTACTAGGGGTCTCCAGTTTCCTTGGAGGTTCAAGAAAAGCCTAGTTCACATATGAAAATCTAGGCCTCGAGTTTACCATTCATGAGGGCATGTAGGTCCTTCAGTAGAATTTAGCACTTTGGGCTTTCAAAGTTCTCTGCTAGCAATGGCAGCAAAAGAAATAAGCATTCCTCCCTTTGCTTTATAAGTGTTCTTTGAACACTATGACATATATATTTTATTGTATTCACCAACAATTCATCTGTTTTTATCAAAATCTAAGCCTACCTGGCTGGCATCCACTAACTTACCAAAGGACCTGTAAGAGATAGGTGACCTGACTTTGAAAGCCAGGAGCTTTCATCACAGGAAAAGTTCTAGATTTCTTTACTGGATGTGTCTTCTCCACTTTCCTCTTCCTGTGGGTGTGAAAACCATCTCTTTGGCTCTTAAACTGATGAGTAGCCAATTCTCTCAAGGACAGATAGTTCATGACGGGAGGACTACCCTGTAAATATGAACCTTCAGCTTGTTTACCTTTTAACAGTCCTCAGGATTGCAAGAGGCTTGCAGAGTTAAACTCAATCTTTTGTTTTTTAATATATTATTGCTTCACCATTTGTGCAGACACCACTTGGAACCACAACTAATGAGCTCTAGTCCTTTTTCTAATTAAGGAACAAAGGTTCTTGTGTGCAGAGTATAGAGTGACACTGTCTAGAGAACACACATTTAAATAGAAGTAAATGCTTCTAATTGCCTTAAAATGGGATTTTTAATATTTAGGAACATAATAGGATCGAGAAATTAGAGAATTTCCAACATCATTTACAAATAAGCCTTTAGAAAATATTGTTAGCTGATAATAATGCATCATTATAAATAATGGAAAGTTATGAATGCCAGGCATGTAACCTTTGTATTCACGCGATTAACCTGTGTGTGTTGATACAATGATACATGAATTAGTTTAAAAATTTTTTAAAAAGCAAACTCCTATAAAAGGCAAAAAGCAAGAAAGCAGCAACTCCAGCTTGAGATTCCTTAGACTATAGTAGATTAGGATTCAGACATGTAATTAAGAAAGATAACCTTGCTTTGTACAGTAATTAGGGCTATTAGAAACAGGATACTCGCTCTTAAAAGCGCTACAAATATACCAGACTAGTAAATAACCTGCATCCCTTGGAAAGCAGACTTGCTATCAAGGGCAAAGCTGCTATCCACTGAAGAAACACGAAATGACAGACGGCTGTTAGACTCCATTAGCTGCTATGTGATAGGAGCACATTCACTAACACACGACCTGTGAAAAATCTGAGATCTCTTTCAATCTCTGAATTGGATTGCGGCATTAATTCTTAAGAACTGCAATCCTTCAACCAAGTCAAATTACCCTCATTAACAGTGGAAAAACTGCCTCTGCAATAAGTTTTTTAAAAAAAGATATTTATGACCTATAATCACTTTCATGGACTTCACCTGGGAGTGTGACCAACTGGTACAACAACTTGGAACAACACACCACTGTTAATATTGATAGGACCAGAATGTCGTCTCTAAAGACGCTGCCATAGACTGGCTTCCTCCCCCTCAGTAGCCACGGGATGGAAGTGACCCATTTTTACAGGTGAGGAAAGACAGGCATGGGAAAATTATGCTTCAGTTTGCAAAGGTCATTACCGGCAGAGCTGAGACTAGAACTCAGGTCTTTGGATTTCCTGCCCCTATACTTTTCGAACTAGAATGACATCAGAAATGTGCAGTCACAGCTACTGCTAGAAGGAAATGCAGGAGCCTTCCCTGAGACCTAGCTGGTGACTGGATCAGTGCAGTGATAAAGAGAGGCTGGCTTCATCAGGCTGGAGGAGGGAGGAAAAAAGGGAGGAGAGAGGGAGGGAGAGAGAGAGGGAAGGGGTAGGGAAAAGGAGGGGGGAGGAAGGGAAAGAGGAAGGGAGGGAGAGGGGGAGGGGAAGATGGAAGAGGAGATAGAGTGAAAAAGAGGGAGGGGGGGGAGAAGGGAGGAAGGGAGGGAGGGAGAGAGAGAGAGAGAGAGACAGAGAGAGAGAGAGAGAGAGAGAGAGAAGGCAGAGAGAAAGAGACCTGCTTCCATTCTGCTGCCACTACATCTGCTATTACTATTCAAGATACCTTGTGACAAAGAACCCAAATATATGCCATTTCATAACGATTTTCCCCAAAATGTAAATTGTTCTATTTTTCACTTGTTACTATCTAAGATAATTCCATAAATATCTAGAGTGTTAAAACAAAACTCTATGGATTTCAAACATTCCTCAGTACTTAGTTAGAAATGAGCTCTCCACCTCTTTATTCTCTGCTTCTCTGCACTTTAGATATTAGAGATTTAGTTCCAACACTGCTCAGCGAAATAAATAACCAAACAGCTACATCTCCAGAAAGGACAAAAGACTCCTTTGCAAAGGGGAGGAGATTTTTTGGGGGGTGGGGGTGGGGGTGGGGGTGGGCAATCTTTGTATATTGAAATGCTTGAACTCTCATTAACTCATTCTTCTACCAAGCTAAGATAAAATGCTAACTCATGTTAGAGTTTATGCTTTAATAAGAGAGATACAACACTTCCACCAAGAATTATGGAATTGGGTAGAAAGTGATGGGAGCAAAGGAGAAGTTTGTCACAGAATACGTGTAAGGCATAAACAGCAATAATCTACTTTATTCTGTGCTATCCCATTCTCCAACCACATCTGACACTGGTAAGTTTGCTAGCACTGGGAAAGCCAGTCTGCAAGAGCAGTCATTTCAGAAGCTTCCTCAGGCCAGAATCCCCCAGCCTTTAGTACGAGTCTCAGTACACAGCAGTTACTTAATAAATGCTTCCTGCCTTACTGCTCTGCTAGAAGTTCTGAGCTCACTCAGCAGGCAACTAGATGGCATAGCAGATTGAATCCTAGACCTGGAGTTGGAAGGATTCTAGATCAAATACTGCCTCATACACCTACTAGCTGTGTGACCCTAGGCAAATCACTTAATCTCCATCTGCCTCATTTTCCTCATCTGTGAAATGGGGCTAATAACAGCACCTTTCTCCTAGGGTTGTTGTGAGGACAAAATGAGATAGTATTTGAAAAAAACCTTTGTAAATCTCAAAGTGCTAAATTCTTGTTGTTGCTGTTAATTATTGTTATTAAAGGCTAGGAAGGTGACCTGGAAAACGAAAAGCTCAGGCTCTGCTGGACAGAACACAGAAAAGATGATCCCACTTCCCCGGACTGTACCCGCTCTTCTAGGGGAGTCTTTTTTGGTTCTGTGACAGTCAACCTAAGATCCTCTTTGTTCCCCCCTCCTTCATTGAAACAATAACAGATCCTGTCATTTGAGTGTTCAGAATATCTGTGAATTCATCAATTTGTGTAAAACCTTTACAATTCAGACACCTTAACAAGTAACTGAGGCAGTTAGTCAATGAGCAATGAAGTGGTCACTATTTATTTGTCAGGCCCTGGGCTAAGCACTGCAAATACAAAGAAAGGCAAAGAGTCCTTACTCCTATGGAGCTCACATAGTGAAGGCTGAGCAACAAGCACACAAAAATCTGTGCATGACGGATGCAGAATCGATTGGAAGTAACCTCAGAGGGAAGGCACTAACAGTGGTGAGGGAGGGGGAGCCAGGAAAGGCTTCTAGCAGCAAGCTGGGCCTGAGCTGAGTCTGGAGGGAAGCCAGGAGGGCAGATAAGGAAGGAGAGCAATGCAGACAGCTAAATGGTGTTGGGTCTAGAGAAGGGGTGTCTTGTGTGAAGAACAGCCAATGTTGGAGAATTGAAGAAGATTGGGAAGGGAAGAAGGGCCCAGGTTTGAATGGCTTGCTTTATTATTTATTTATCTATTTATCTATCTATTTATCTATCTATCTATCTATCATATATCTATCTATTTATTGCTTTTTGGGGGGCAATTGGGGTTAAGTAACTTGCCCAAGGTCACACGGCTAGGTTTTTGTTTGTGTGTGTTAAGTGTCTGAGGCTGGATCCGAACTCAGTTCCTTCTGACTCCAGGGCCAGTGCTCTACTCACTGCGCCACCTAGCCACCCCTGAATGGCTTTAAAAGCCAAGTAGAGGATTTTATATTAGATCCTAGAGGTAGTATGGAATTTACTGAGCAGAGAAATGGCAAGGTAAGACCTTAGGAAGAACACTTTGACAGGCAGGTATAAGGAAGACTCATGTGGGGAGAGACTTGAAATTGGCAGACCAACAAGTAGCTACTGTAATAGTCAAGGAATGAAGAGATAAGGGTTATTAGGCTTGCTTGAGCCAGGGTGGTGATTTATACAAGTGAAGAGAAGGGGGGATATGCAAGAGATACAGTAGAGGCAGAAATGATAGGACTTGGTTACTCGTGGTAATTGGGAGATGAGAGACAGTTAGGAGTCCAGGACAGTGCTTGGGTTGCAAGTTTCAGTGACTGGGAGGATGGTGGTGACCTCCACAGTGACAGGGAAGTTTGGAAGAGGGAAATGATTTTGGGGGTGGGGTATGGGAAGGGGAAGAGATAATTAGTTCATAATTAGGACATATTGTGTTTAAGATGGACTTCCAGTTTGAGATGTTCAATGGACAGTTGAAGATGTATGACTAGATGTCAGGAGATATGGAGTCTGAAAAAACAGTTGCAAATTATCTAATGAATATCCAGCAGAGAAGAATAAGAAATCATATCAGTCCAAGGAGAGTAGTGTCATGAAAACCTAGGGAGGAGAAAGTATCAAAGGAATAAGATTTTGAGCATGGGACTTGTTCTTGCCAACCTCTTGAGTGACTCTACTCTCCTGAATTTGACTAGGCAGGTGTTTAATGAGTTTTTTGATGCAAATTTATGGATATATCAAACCTTTTAGTTATAAGCGGTAGAGTTGCCTTTTCTCTATACATGAAAACATACATATATACATAGAATCTTAGGGAGAAAGAATAACAAAAATACAAAGAAGTAACACTGAATGGAGAAGAGAGAGGGTGGAGTCAATTTTTTTTAAAAGAACAGAGTTTATACAGTTGAATAAATTTCAATCACTTACAATCCTTTGGGAGCCAAAGGTTAACATGTAGTTACAAATCAGCTTTCTTAATCATAATGAGTTGGTAAATCTACACCTACTTGTGTAAAAATATATCATACATAATCCCTCCAAGAAAACAAACTGAAATGACAGTGTATAAATAAAAAATAAGAAAAATGAAAACTCAAGGTTTAATGTCTGTTTCTACTCAAATTTCTATTGCTTGCTATATCATGTTGACTTTTATTCTTATTTACTAATTTACCTTCCAAAAAAACCCACCTAAAACATTTTCCCAAGAGTAAAGAAAACCACAGCTTTCCTAAGCAATATTATTTTATTTTAATTCTCCTAGTTTTCTTCATAACAATGGTGATGGAGATACTGTGTATGTTGGGGTTTTTTTTTTTTTTTTGGGAGGGAAGTTATACCTGTGATTTCACTGGTCTAGGGAACTCTATGTTATGAAGTTCCCTCTACAGACACAGAGCAACCCTATCTTAAAACTATTGTCAGAAAGTTGTCTGAGGTCCCTAGGAGTCCAGTGATTTGTCACACAGCTGACATCTCAGTTTAGCAATCAACTGCTTAAGAAGCATGACTCTGAAGGTAACTCACCAAACCCTATACCATGCTACATCCCAGGTGTGTTCATGTGTGTATATACAAATATGTGTGTATGTGTGTATTTATACACAGACACTTCCTCAATACTTTAAATGAGCTAGAATTTCATCAGTGTCACTGGCTCTGAGGATTGGATAAATTTCAAACTGGAAGGGACCTCAGAAGTCATCCAGTCAAAACCCCTCATTTTACACGTAAGGAAATTGAGGCCCCAAAGGGATAACTGACATATTTAAAGGGTCATGGGGTGGGGCAGGGCCAACATGTCAGAGTAAAAGTAGGAACTTGGCTGAGCTCCTACACCAACCACCTCCAATACCTATAAATATGACTCTAAACAAATTTTAGAGCTACAGAACCCACAAAATGGCAGAGAGAAACAAATCCCCCACTGAAGGCAGCCTGGCAGGCCAACACAAAGGGTCTATCGCACCAAGCTAGAAGCTGAGTGGAGTCCCAAGTGAGCTGAGCCAGTTAATATAAAATAATATTCCTAAACCAGTTATTTTTAAAATTTAAAATCCAGCGTACTTTCCTCTGGCCCTCCATCTGGAGCAGGTTACAATTCACCTATGACTTACTAGTTAGTCTTCTAGAGTTCCTAAAGCAAAACAATTTAATAACTCAACCTGGTAATGGGTTTCTGTGTGTATGTGTGTGTGCATGCACAAGTGTGTATATTTGTATGCGTATATTTACATTTATACTATGTTCCCTTGCAATATGAAAAATAATGAGTATTTATATACACCTTTAACCTATAAGTGACTGTATATGTTATTTCATTTGATCCTCACAACTGAAGGAGGTGCTATTAAATCTAATGAACTCCCTATGACCTCTATAAAGAAAATTATTTATCAGTATGACCCTGAACAAATTTCTTTGTGACTCCATTTCCTCATCTATTAAAAAAAGTCCATCCCTCTGAAGTTCTATCCGGTTCTAAATATATAACAACAACAACAACAATAGCTAGCATTTATATAAATGCTTTATAAATATTAACTCAATTGATCTTCACAACAAGCCTGGGAGGTAGATGCTTTTAATATCCTCATTTTTTTCCTCAGATGAGGAAACTGAGGCAAAAATTAAATGATTTGCCTAGTGTCACCTAGCTGATAACTATACATGAATGGATTTGAATTCAGGTCTTCCTGATTCCAAGCCCAGTGTTCTACTACTTAACTTCCTATCCAATTACTATGAGTCTATGATGACTAATGTCAAAGTTTGAAGAGTCACATTTATATTTTTGAATTTTTAAATATATAACTGTGGCCCATCTCCCTTTTTCACATATGTGTATATGTATAATAGACAGTAGTAAGCACCAGGGAATATGTGAAATTCAGTATTGTTCCACTAAACTGTCTGTTCCTTGAGGGCAGGGGCTGTACCATTTTCCATTTCTAAAGAGTCCAATGACAAGTGTCTAGCACAATGCCTCTTATGTAGCAAATATTTAGTAAATAATTTGGTGAATTAAACTGTCTAGATACACAAGTAGGAACAGCACCAAAAATGAAAGATCGACAATTTCTTCCATAGAAATAATTTCCTTATTTCTCAAAGTCCTTCATGCTATAAGGGGGTAAAAGAAGCCTTGTTTCTATTGCTCTTTTTTCAATCCATGAGTCAAATACTTAAAACATTACAAGGATGGACACCTATTAAATGGTGGGAAAATACTAACACATGTAAAGGACCAAGTTGCCTTCTTGACATATTGAACCCAACATGAAACAGTCTACTTTGGGTGATGCCTTCAATACCATAACCACTGATGCCACATAAAGGTGATGCTTCTCCACCCTTTGTTTTTAATGCCACTGAACATTCACTCACAGACCATAAATCAAAGGAGCCTATGTGGATATCTTAAGGGTGAGATAAGAAAAATTAATTTCCATGCCTAAGCATGGACCTCTATGGAAAAAACAACTTAGCAAAAATCCCAATCCTTTTCATAAGAATGCCTTTAAGAAAGAAGTCTTATATAAGAGCTCTATGGAGTACACATATGTGGATCATTTACTATCCACTATTTTTTCAATAATCTGATAGACTGAAAAGGAAGTGGGGGGAGAATCAGCTGTGAAACAGATAGCAGACAAATCTTTGTTGATCTACCAGTTTGTCTCAGAAATTGAAGATGAATGAGAAGGAAATACCCTTGGGTGCTAAAGAAAAACATTTGCAGCAATACACTGAATTCACTAAAGGCTTCATTTTAAGAACTCCAATATACTTTACTGCATACTGTATATGAATAGCATAATGTATACTGAAATGCAAACATGTATAAAATATTTATGATGATAACATGTTAATAAGAATAACCATAAAATGTAGATAATGACGAAGATGGTGGTGATGAATGTGTGAATGTGAAAACAATGTAAGGGGTAAGTTCCTGGGTAGAGTATGACTAGGATTCAAGGTTAAGTTTGGCTAAAATACTCAGGGGACAAGAAAGAGCAAAACAGAACTCCAAAGACTCCAGCAGTTATCTTTAGTGGTAAAGATTTCACATTTCATGTGAAAGATACTGCATCTTACAATGCAAGGCTCTCTAGAACCAGTGAGCATTTGTTTATTTGCTGAAGCTATATGAAAAAGGTCATCACCCACCCAACTCATTCCTGGAAGGTCCCAAATCAAAGAGCTCTGGCCAACACTCAAGTTGACCTTTTACCTGGATGCCCAGAGTCTGGAGATCAGGCAGTAACACGTAACAAAGAATCCCTGAGTTGGAAAGGCCACCAGAAGCCCATCCAGTCCAATTCCTACTTGAAAAAAGTATTCCCCACTTGCAAGTACTTGACACATGGTTCAACTAGACTACATGTGAAGAACTCCCATGAAGTGGAATTTCTGAGGGAGCCCACTCCACTTTGAGATGGCTCTAATTGTTCTAAAAAACTTCCTTGGCATCAATTCTAAGTTTGCTTGAGCACCATCATGGACAGGAGGTTGGTTTTTCCTTGGAACAACTTCTCCACCACTCTGTCTACCTACATATTAAGGCAGTCTGGAATGTGGAATGTTAAAGGAAAACTTGAGGTCCCTGCCTTCATCTCCTACTTTATTTTACATTGTATTTACTCCAGAGGCATTGTTCACAGGCTGCATGAGGCCTGGAACATAGTAAGCATTTCATAAACATTTACTGATTGACCGGCTGCTGTTTGTAGGCATTGAAGGTATCACAGTTTCAAAGCCTTACATTGTGAAGATACACTGTGGAGGGTTGGTATTAGTAAAAGATCTTAAAAAGCATTAGTACCTTTTCTTGCTCCAAATGAATTTAATTTTAAAAGCAAAACTCCCAAATTTTTTAAAATCCAAAAACATACATCTGACAAAGACTTAAGGAAGAGATAATTATGGGACCCATAAATGCTATGGTGAATTACTTTTGAATGGTTTGGGAACACATGGTAGGGGGCAAGCCTGAATGTCTATTTTCTTTTAAATAGCAATTATGATTTAATATGATAAACTTATTTCATTAAACTTACTGAACTGGAATAAATTCCCCATCTGATATGCATTCGAAGGGCAGTTCATATTTTCTTCCTAAAAATATATATCTCTTACATTTTTGTCTCTACCATTGCTTTTCTCTTTACCCTGATACTTGAGATAAGATTCAGACAGTCTGGCAGGGGGAAAAACTCGATATTTATCTTACTCATTGAGATGAAACCTTTTGGATCTCAGTGGGTCGGTGGAGTTGAAAACTGAGCCCTAACTTGCAAGTGCATTTTTCTTCTGACTTTTTTTTTTCTAAATCCTCTACAAACAACATTATATATCTTATTTCCCACTCAAATCCACTGTAAGATGTGTATATATGCATAAATAATTCAAGTTTGCAACTAAATGAACTAAATGGTCATTTACTTGTTTTATAATTATGAATCTTCACAAACTGATCATCTATTGCCTTTAAACATGAATTTTAGTAAGAGCGCCGGCCTTGGAGTTCGGATGACCCGGGATCGAATTTGGCCTCAGAAAATGAGCATCCACACATAAATAATGACTAGCTGTGTAACCTTGAACAAGTTACTTAACCCCAATTGCTTTAAAAAAAACATGAGTTTTCCTTCAATTATAAATCTGAAAAGGTTACTTCCTCTCAATTTTGCTTTCCTTTCTTACAAAGTACCTTCCCTGCACCTCCCTATGCCAAACACTACCTCTTCTTCCTTTCACTGCACCCCGGCAGAGGCACCTCTCTTTGTGGCTTCCTTGTTATCCTCTCCACATTATCTTGGCAAATGACCTGGACTAGCTAAAGAAGGCTGGGTTGCTATCTTAATAACCTACTTATAAACAAGAGTCAAACCCCAGCCCATGGAAAGTATATAAGTAGCTCAAAATTACTGAGTCTCAGAATTGGAAGAGACCTCAGAAGTCACTACACTTACAATATCCCCAACAAATCATCTTTACTTCACCTGAAGACTTCCAGGGATTCTGCATTTATTAATTAATTTATTAAAGCTGCCCATTACCTATTTGAAAAGTTCCAATTATTGGGTTGTTCTTTCCTTATGTTGAGCCAAAATAAGATTGTCTGTAAATTACTGATTCTAGTTTTATCTTCAAAGATCAATTAATTAAATCTAATTGTTTTTTCCACATGTCATTCCTCAAGTATTTGAAGAAAGCTCTCATAACTCCCACTATATTTCTTCTCTAGGCTAACAATCCCTGTTTTGTTTCTTTTTTAAGCAATGCCCACATGATGTGATTTTGAGTCTTTTCACAGGTCTGATAATCTTCCTCTGGACTCCTTGTAGCTTATCAATGTTCTTGCAAAACTGTTGTACCCAGAAGTGAATGCAGGGCCCCCAAGGTGATTGGCCTAGGCAGCGTCAACAGCAGGCCCGCCTTTTCCTTCATTCTACCTACTATAGCTCTTATTCGTTCAACCTGAGGTCACAATAGTGCAGCTCTGATGCTAGACTTATGGTTTACATCTTTTTCATGCAGACTATTATCTAGCCTTACCTCTCCAATTCTACCTTATCCAGTACTTAATATAGTACTTGAAACGCTGCAAAGGCTTAATGAATGTTTATTGACTAATCATATATTTGTGGAGAATTTTTTAAAAATCCAAATGTAGGAATTTATATTTGTCCACATTAAATTAAATTCAGCCCATTATTCAAGCCTGGGAAGATCTTTCTTGGATCTCAGGCCTGTCAGCCAAGGTAAGCATTAGCCATCCTGCCCAGCTTTCTGTGCCATCAAAGCTCTGATAAGCATGTTCTTATTGAAATCACTGAAAAGTAAGTAATGGTTGATTTCAAGTATGCAAAAGCTGTCTTCTTGTAGAGGGATTAGATCTGCTCTGCTTTGTTGCAAAAGGTAGAACCAGAAGCAATGGTTAGAAGCAACAAAATCAGATTTAGGCTAAAAAAAACCCCTTTCTAATGCTCAAAGCTCTCCCAAAGAGGCATGGGCAGCTTTAGCAAGGCACATACTTTCTGTGGTTGTGTTCAAACAAAGGGTGGATGACCTGTTATTGCAATACGTGGCCTCTAAGGACCCTTCCACCATTCAGATTCTCCATTCTCGCTACCAACATTTATAGCATTTACTTGACTCCACCTTCGAGGCTGACACAGCATCATAGACTTAGAAATGGAAAGCACCTAGCTGCTTCTCCATTTTACAAGTGGAGAAATGGAGGCAGGTTAAATTTAAGTATCTAAGGTCACAGGGCTGATGATAGGAAGAGCAATGACTAGCAATTAAGCCTTCTGACTTTAGCACTAGTCCATCCATTCTAATAAGGATGCAAGCTGAAGCTAAAAACTAGACTCTTTCATGAAGTATACATTTAGTAGAAAGGACATGCTCTGGCATCCTGGCAATGTGATCTGACCCAGTGGTTAACTCCCACCCTTCCAACTACCCCTGGTGAAAGCACAGTCAACCCTACACTTCCTTCCATTTTGTAAACTACTATTCATTCCTCAAACAAGGTTCATGCCCTTCATAGGGATTCCAGGGAACTTCCAACTACATCTGGAAGATGCAACTTGTGCTCGTTTATCTCCTCTAAACATCCTAGTTCTTCCCTCTCCATCTTCATCCATTTCATACTATTCTCGTCTTTATTCTCAGAATAAAAGAATGTTCCAGACAAAAGCTATCTCTGGGATTTTCTAGTCCAAGTCGATATTTTACAAATGAGGAAAAAGAAGCCTGGAGGGAAAATGAATTATTGAAGGTCACACCAAGACTAAGTGGCAAAGCCTGGATGGCTATCTACACTTTCCTTTTTCAATTTCCGTGTTCCTTCTACAATCCCACCATGCCATGCTTTGTCAAAACAGAAAAGGAAGGAATATCTACCAAGAGTAGAAAAATCCTGGCATGATTATCTATTAGTCACGTAAGACAAGGGATGAAAAAAAATTTGAGAGACACTATTAAAAACAAAAGCCTCCCCCCCACCACCTTTTTTTGGCTTGGCTGCCAAAGAAACCTGGAAGCTGTCACCTGCCCATTTTTATTCCCAGTCCATACATATGAGTCCTATTAAGCTCCAGCTGCCAAATCGTCACTCTGCTCCATCCAAAGTTAGAGTTCTGAACTTTGTAACTGATTATTTACAATTGTTTCCATTATTCAGATAAGGACATCCTGTTTTATATTTAACAATCAACTAAAGGAACATAGGTATAATTGTAAATTGTGCTTCCTTTATAGACACTAGCTACCACAAACCCGTCTATTCCAACTAGAGCAGTCAGTCTCAAAGCATCCCAGGACACTCAAACACTAGTGCTAGTTAATACATCCATAAGATTTAGTTAAACGTCAGCAGAGCTTTTCTATAGCAAAATCTTTTCCTTTTCTTTTAAATGTTTTCCCTTCATTCCTCATGTTTGTATAAAATACCCTCTGTGTACTTTCCTCTGCCTGCAAACAATCCCTCCTATTTACCGCAGTCTCCGCCCCTCATATCTCAGCTTTTCCAAAGACTCGGAGGCTCTAAACTTTGACCACATCTTTGAATGTCCTACTACATAGCTAGAGAACAGAGCACTCAATTCCTATCTTGCAATCCACTTGGCAAACAAGGAAAAACAAGGAAAGGTACAAATAGCTGAGTTAAATCACTGCCTCTAGTCTGTTCTATAGGTGTGTCAAACGAAAGTCAACAGAAGACCAAAGAAAGAATTGAATGAGACTTCAGGGAAACTGCATGGGAATCTAGGAAGTCAGCAAGAGTTGGGCATATTAGCAGATTTACAAGACTAACCACAGAGAAGCCATCTATACAAAAAAAAATGAAACCAATGAACTTCAGATTAAGTTGCCCACTGGTTAAACATCAAAGTTCAGTTAAAACTATAGCCAAATAATCTACAAAAATTTATAGTTTATACCAGTAACTCTGATCCCTAGTGTGAAAATACAGTCCCCAAGCTCAAGAAATCTGTAATCCATGGAGAGAAGGGGGACATAATCAAGCAATAAACATTTTTTAACTCTCCTTTGTGCTTGGCACTACATTAAAAATTACCTAAGGGGCAGCTAGGTGGTACAGTGAATAGAGCACCAGCCCTGGAGTCAGGAGGACCTGAGTTCAAATCCAGCCTTAGACACTTAACACTTACTAGCTGTGTGACCTTGGTCAAGTCACTTAACCCCAAATGTCTTGCCTTCCCCCCTCCAAAAAGACCAAACAAAAGTACCTAAAAACATAACCAAGGACACAGTGAAGAAGTGGAAGTACTGCCTGTTTATAGAAACTGCAGTGTTCATCTTCATTTAAGTTACTTTTCCACCAGATCTATGAATTGAAAACTCAACAGAACAAAAACCCAGTTGAAATGACTTGTGTTACTTTCCAATATTTGATTTGGGCTGAAAGTCAAAAGTTTCTACTTGTTTTAATTTGCAGGACCATGTATTTTAAATGCCTGGTGTAATTCATTTTCTCCCTCTGTTACACTTTGAGAGCCATAGTCTCAGTTATGCAAGGACACAGCTCTGATCTTCAGCAGAGACCCCTTAACCCTACTTCATACTAGGGAGCCTAGACCTATCTCACTCCGAGAATGTTTTCGTGATACCAACAAAAACTTCAAAAGTGGAATAGGCTTGATGATGCTGGTAACAGTGAAGAAAATTGTCCACAAATGCAGGGAAAAAAATCATCATTTGAGAAAACAAGCCCTTTATTTGCTAAATAAAAATAGCCTGCCTATGAATTTCTCCAAAAAAGAGAACAGAGATAAAGGAGGCTGAGGCTCAGTTGGTGTTTTCATTGATTCTCCCAGTTGAGAGCAATCACCTGTGCAGTGATGGATGCATTCTAGAAATGAACATCTAACTGTTAGCGGCATCAAATAGATGTTTTGGATTCCTTAACAACGGTAAGATCTTCCAGGATGAAGACTTCCTGAGGTGAAAGAAAGCCACCTCCAAAAGAAAAGGAAGTGTATCCTTAGCTGTGTAAACCCAAACACTTCAAACAAGAAAACAGTGGAAATAACTTTAAGTGATATTTCCAATAAATGAGAAATAAAATGGATCAAGAGATCCAGGTAGAGGCCCAAAGCCTGTGACATTCTCAGGAAATTCTGAAATGCACATAATGTAGAAATTGGCAAAAGTAATTAAGAACAAGTTCAAGTTACATGGAGAAGAAACAGGAAAAAGAAGGAATATTAGCTCAGCACCACAGTCAATATAATGGGATAACAGGCTATGACAGTACAGGATTAGGGCGTGTTGTAAGCCAAAGCATTATGACAGTAGAGTATGGGGCCTTTTTGTACAAAGACTGGCTAGGTTAAAACACAAAGTTCTATATAAGAGGCTATCCTGAGATAATTCAATTTAATAAACATTTATTAAGCATCTACTGCTTACTTTGCAGAAACTAAACAAACTAAATTAAATCAGAAAGGAAATAGTTCGCTTGGAAAAATCCTTACAGTAAGTTTCTCCAGTATCCAAAATGTTTAAGGAACTAATTAAAAAAAAACATATAAGTAATAAGAATCATTGCACATCAGGTAAGTGGCTATTGGAAGAATTCAAGATTCCAATAGGCATGTGAAAAAATGTGCCAAATCACTAATAATTAGAGAAATGAAAATTAAAACAACTCTAAGGTTTGGTCTGACACTAATCAGTCTGGCAAAAGTGACCCAAAAAGGGGGAAAATCATCATTAAATAGGCTATACCAAAATAGGCATTCTGATGTACTTAATGATAAAGTTGTGAATTGGTCCAGCTATTGTGGAATTTGTTTTTGTTTTTTGCTTTTTTTGTTACTAATCTCCAAAAGTCACTAAACAATAAATCTTCTGATCCAGTGATAGGACAATTAGGTCTCTATCACAAAAGAATCAAAGAAAGAGGAAAACTACCCATATTACAAAAATATTTACAGCTGGCATTTTTGTGACAACAAAGAACTAGACACTAATGGAGCACCTACCCATCAATTGAGGAAGGACTGAACAAATTACAGCATATGAATGCAATGGAATTACTTCTGGGTCATACTATGGAAAAGATGGAGTTCTAGACATCTTCTCTGATATCTATGACTTCCCAAACTTCTCTAAAACAGAAATTACATATCAAAGATAAAACATCTTCAGTTCTCTCTGTGGTCTGGAATAGCTAGGATGCAAAAGAAACCCCCTAAAATAAACAAACAACTAATGAGCTGATGCCTATCCTAAGCTAACTCATATACCTTCCCTCCCCCAACCCATGACACTATTGGAAGAAAGTTCGCCCTAGCCAACTCAGGAATTTGATAAGGGGCTTACAACAAAACCTCCCCCTACACCAGTCCCCTCTCCCTTCTTTCCAAATGCCCTGGAGATCCAGGTTCCAAATTGCAGAAGGTTGCTGGGGTCAAGATAGTCAGTGCCACAGTAGCTGGATTCATAGTGGCTGCAAAAGATCTCTGCAGGAAAGCACAAGAACAGAGAGGAAGGGGAAGAACACATATAGATGCCTGAAAGAGAATTCAGTACAACACTACACCTCATCTTTCTTCCAGAGTCTCAGAGATGCAAAGAAGAAAAATCAACCTCATAGCATCAGTGTGGCAACTCACTACACTGTTAGTGCAGGATCTGAGAACTGAGGAACAGACGGAAGAGAACAACACAGAGGGACTGGAGGGGGATGAGATTGTGTAGCCCTCCTTCAAGCATGAGGGAAAGAGAGCAGCACCCAGAGAGGACCAATTTACTCTCTCCAAATGTTACTTGGAACAGAGACTTATACTGGTGAATGGTGTGAATGGCCCAAACACATTGAGAATTAGCCCTGAGGGAAACCTCCATCAGAGGGGAGTGAGTCAGAAAGTGAGCAATAGGTGAAAATAAGAGGAGGGGAGAGAATGGATTATTGAAATTATCAAAGATATCAGGGAGAAGAATAATTTAAACACTTTGAACATAAGAAGATAAATCAGCAGGGAAAACATGAACAGTAGAAGGAAATATGGCCTCCAAATTTAGTAAACAGTTTCTAGTATCTATAATTAAATATTACAAAGCAAATGGAAATAATTAAACATTCAATGAGACAGAAGACCCTGTGAAATTTAAGTAGAATATGGAATCTCAACAGGTTATTCCTGAGTGGGTTTAAAAAAAGAGAGAATTATGAGAGCAGAATTTATGACATGAACAGCAAAATAATGGGCAGAGGGGCAGCTAGGTGGCGCAGTGAGTAAGAGCGCCAGCTCCGGAGTTGGGAAGACCCAGGATTGGTTCCAGCTTCAGAAAATTAGCACCCACACATAAATAATAACTAGCTGTGTAACCTTGAGCAAGTTACTTAAGCCCAATTGCTTTTTTATAAAAAAAATAATGGGCAGAACAGAAAGACTTGAATCTGTGATGGCACAATTAACAAATGAAATAGAAGAGAGAATAACAGACTGGGAGTGAAAGTACATGGAAGTGAAGGGCATTTTAGAAGAAGTAATGTAAAATCCATAACATTAGAAGAAAATATGTCCACAATGCAAGCAAAACATACTGACCTCAAAGACAGGATGTGTAGAGAAACAAACTAAGGATAACACGTCTCCCAGAAGAACAAAACAAGACAAAAAGTCTGAATGTCATAACATAAGAAATAATGCAAGAGAACTTCCCAGAACTTGTGAACACAGAAAACCAATAATAATGGGAAGAATTCATAGATCACCTCTAAAAAAAAAGAATGTAAACTCTAAAAAACATAGTAAATTTCACAATTCAATTTAGAAACAACAAATTCTATAAGTGACCAGGAGAAAGATCTTCAAATAGAAAGGGAAGGGATTTAAATATAACCAGAAATTTCTTCATACACCAGAAAACACAGGAAGGAATATAAGAAACGATGAAAAACATAGTTTCAGAAAATCCTGGGAAGGTGTATGAATTGATGCAGAGTGAATAGAGTGGAAATGAAGGGCAATTTGAAGGAGGAAAATACTCTAAAGAAAAACAACTCTGAAACACTTTGAGGAATCTAACAGATGCAATGGTCAATCATGATTTCTGAAGACCAATAATGAAGCACGCTATCCACCTCTTGACAAATAAGAGATGGACCTCAGGTGTAGAATGAGACATACATTTTCAGACAAAGTCAATGAGAGAATTTATTTCTCTTGAATATATATATACACACACACACACACACACACACACATAAACACACCCACATACATACATATATATTTGTTACATGGAGTTTATTTTACTTTTTTTTCAATGAGAAGGTGGTTAGGAAGTGTTGGAAAAAAAAACAAAAGAAGTAACAGTTGTCAAAAAAAAAAGAAAAAAGTCATAGATATTTTTTTTAATTCATAAAAACAGAAAGTCATAAAGTAATACAAAGACATGGGGTAGTTTTGAAAGTTAATACTGAATTTGTTATATAATTAAAGAGACAAGCAAATTATATATATATACTTGAGATTCACAGCTTCATGTACAATTTTCTTTTTTTCTGTTTTTTACCTGGAAAAGGTAATTTTATTTATTTGTTAATTTAATTAATTTCTCTTTAATTAAATAAACAAGTCAATGAATATTTTAAGCTCATTTTATTTAATATTTATTGAGTTCAAATAAAAATTAAAGGCACCTACATGTAAAGAAAGAGATTTACTAGGTGATAGGGATACGAAGACAAAAATAAAATACTTTCTGTCCTTAAGGAGTTTGTTCTACTGGAGAGGCCACATTCTCAAAGATACGTAAATATAAAATAGGGGGAAGGCAGACTAACAACTAGGATAAATGTAGAAAGGCTCCCCATGGGATTGAGGAGATAAAGATGGAAAGGTAAATTGGCTCCAGATGTCAGAGGACTATGAATTTCAGGGGAAAAAATAGATACTAAGAGAGTAATAAGAAGTAAGCCAAAAATTCTGAAAACTAAGGTCCTATTTATGTCTCATATTCAGGATATCAGTTTGGAAATGATATAAAGGATAGATCAGAAGGGAGAGAGAGGGAAGGCAGCAGCTTTTATTAAATAATATGCCAACATTCTAGGAAGGTAGTTGAGGAAATAAAGGACAGATACAAGAGCTCTCACAGAGGGTACCTGAGAGGAATTGGAGATGGACTAGATATAAGGCCGAGAAAGAGAAGAATGAAAGATGCAACCAATGGTTTTAAAAGAAAAGAGATAATGATCTCAAAGTTCACTTTTAGCTTTCAATCTATGATCCTAAGCTGTGGGCATGGATGAGCTAACAGAGGGGAGTATGGAGAAAGAAAAAAGGTCTGAAAACAGAATCTTGGGGAATAACTACATTTATACATTGGGAGAAGAAACTAGAAGTAAGTGAGAGAGTAAGGAATAGTACACAGTGTCATGAAAACCAAGAGGGAAGGAATGTGAAAAAAGCAACCAAAATGAATGCTTCTGGGTTGTCAAGAAGGAGGATGATAAAAAAAATGGCCATTGAACTTCCTATCTTGGAATCACTAGTAGATTCAGTCACTGAATTTATTTCCAAGATGACAATATCAGTAGAGTGGAGGATATGGAAGGGCAGAGAAGTGGGTGTGTGTAGAAACAGTAGAGTCAACATCCACTGTAGAAATCTGGCAGTATAAAAGAAAGGATGGGGAAGCAACAAAAAGGGATGGTCATGATGAAGAAGGAAGGGATTGGGGAGGATACAGATCACTTAAGAATGTTTATAAGAAGAGAGGAAAGAGTCAGTAGAGAGATTTAAAACAGAAAGTGAATAATAGAGAAATGCTATATAGAGGTAAAATCAAATATACTGGCATAAGGGCTAAGTAAAAGTGATAATTCTTCCTTTTAGACAAGAATGGGGAAAGGAAAATGAGTAAAAATGCTGAAAAATTTTAGGGGCATTGTGGAGTTTTTCTTGGTTAGCAGAGGTCAGAGGTCAGGTACAGCTCTGTGAAGTTAGCAGAGTACCATGAATATGGTAGATACTTAGCAAGTGCTTGTTGAAATGAATTTAGTTTTTATTTTTTAATTTTTTTAAAGCAATTGGGGTTAAGTAATTTGCTCAAGGTTACACGGCCAGTCATTATGTGTTTGTGGGTGCTCATTTTCTGAGGCCGGATTCGATCTCAGGTCATCCCAACTCCGAGGCCGGCGCTCTTACTCACTGTGCCACCTAGCCACCCCTGAATTTAGTTTTTATTAATCTCAGAAAAAAATAGGAAGAAATAGACTTTGTTGGGAATGAGGAGGCTGGGTGCTGAGAAAGAGATTGGATAAGGTAATATGCGGAATTTGATAAAACAAGGGATTACTAACTGGATTACTAGGGGACTATTTTGTGGCATCCTTGAGCAATATTGTTAAGTCCAGACCAAAAGCAAGAATAGAAAAACAATAAATGGTGGGAAGTCACCTATAGATGAGGGTTAGCAAGAGTGGTTAGCAAGATGGGTATGTTGAATCAATATAAATGAAGCCAGAGCCGACCTGATGAACTGGGATGACTGGGAGGGATGTCAAGATCAAAGAGACTTAAGTTACTGTGCAGGGTCAGACAACAAATCTCATCTCCCATTCAGTTGGGAGTGTGATATTTTAGGAAGAATGCTAACAAGCTAGAGAACACCGAGGAGGAAAAGTATGGCCTGGTGAAAGGAGACGAGTTCATAATGTAGGAAGTCTGGCAGTTAGGTAGTGCAGTGGTTAGAGAGCTGGATCTGGAGTCAGAAAACCTGTTTGCCTCAGTTTCTTTAATTGTAAAATGGGGTTCTAGGACCAATCTCATAGTGCTGTGAAGACCAAATGAGACAATATTTGTAAGTGCTTAGTGCAGTGGACAGCACATAATAGATGCTATATAAATGCTTAATCCTTCCTCTTCAGCTGAAAGAAGAGGGAATTTTTACCTAAGAAGAAAAAACTCAAAGGAGACATGACAGTTTTCAAATATTTGGAGGATAGCCTCCAAATAAATTAATAATAATATTAATAATATTAATAAATAGCACATTGTTAAGGCACGTCTGACTCTTAGTGACCCTATTTGGCATTTTCTTGGTAGAGATACTGGAACGGTTTGCCATTTCCTTCTCCAGCTCATCTGACAGATGAGGAAACTGAGGCAAACAGGGTGAAGAGAATTGCCAAGGGTCACAAAGCTAGTTTGGTTTTTGAGTCTGCATTTGAAATCAAATCTTCCAAACTCTAGGCCTGGTACTCTATTCACTGCGCCACCTAGCTGCCCAATAATAATACAGCTAACATTTATATACTGCCTCCCCAAAAGACCAGAAATGGTACTGGTCATGGCATGCCTATAATTTATACTACTGGTGGAGATGGAAGTGGATTTTAGTTGGGGAGTTCTCAGTTGCATTGGGCTAGGATGGCCAGGTCTGCTAGATACCAGTAGGGTGAGCCCTCAAGGGGAGAAAAGCAAAGGATGTAAAAGGTAGATGGGAGGGGGAAGGATAAAAAATCTGTAGCTAAAGAAAGGAATTCAGAATCTGAAATCTGAGAAGAGAATAAGTTGAGTGAATAAATGTGGTTCCATGACTGGGTCACTGAACTGAGTGGATAGAACAAGCATAAAAAGTCAAGGAGCATGGAGACCTAGGAAACAGAAAGGCATTTTCTAGGGAACCACTATCATCTATCCTGGATTATCATAAAAACAACCTCCTTGACAGGAACTTGGATCTAATGAGGCCCCCTTCTAGGGTATGATGATATTGGATCCATTCACTATTTGATTTCAAAGAAAGCCAAGAGATTCTTTAAGACCTATCAAAAAGAACATGGTAGTTTTACAGATTACACGCTCTTAGGTCCACAGATTTAGAACTTCAACAGGCCCTGGAGATCACTGAGTTCAGCCTCTCTATTTTAGAGATGAGAAGAGTGAGGCCAAGAGAAGTAAAATGAGTTACCCTAGTTCACCTGGATAGTAAGTAGGAGAGGCAGGATTGGAATCCAGCTCCTCTGGCTCCATTATATCATACTGTCTCAAAACAAATTTAACTCTGCCACTCATTTCTCTTTAGTTACAGTAAGAAAGGGAGAAAAAATTAAAATGTAATTAATGAAGAAACAAGGGGAGCAAGTTGGAGTGTAATCCACCAGCTCAAATTTTGCTAAATTGTATATAACAGAAATATGCCTATATACCCATCCTAGACTCTAAGCTGAACACAAAGATTCTCTTGACTTCTTTTGAAGAAGAGTCATTTACCATGGAAGGCTCAAGAACCAATAAAAAAGGTAATTTAACAATATCTCTACTGTGTCACCAATCATCTAAAGGGCCTCAAGGCTGCTACATTCCCACCACAGTACACTAAGTTTGCCACCCGGCCGGTTTTCAATTGACACTGCTGTGTATTGTTTTTTTATTCCCTTAAGTTAGATTTGTTGGTGTTTTTAAAAAAATCCTACTCCAGCCCTATCCTCTGCATCTGACCAGTAGAAGATGACTTCCTGCCTCCAGAAATGGGGACTAGCTATTAGCTCATAAGAGAGGGGAAGACTTTTAAAGATGAAACAAAATACTTGATATGAGAGCAGGCCAGAAATTTGAATGGGTAAAGGAATTAAGGATGTCCATTATTAGACTGTTATCATTTGTGTTACTGAAGAATAAATCCTTTAGAATATAACTGTTCCTTTATACTAAAAAAGTTATTGGGGAAAAAGTTTTGGTATTTAAGAAAAATTTTTCACTTTGGTTTTGTATAATCAAAGAACATCAGAGGTAAATAGAATCACAGAGATTATCTAGTCAAACTCCTTAATTTGACAGATGATGAAATTAAGGCCTATAGAGACTAAGTTACTTGTCTGAAGTGATATAATTTGTTATTAGTCTTAAAAACTCATCTGCATACATAGGAATGAGAAAGGTTGATTTGTCATCAAGTTAACAATTTCCAAACTTCTCTTAAAATCACATAAATTCTTTAAAGGGATACTGCATTAGGCTTATTAGTATAAAGAGTGGTAGATCTGGGATGAGTTTTACTACAATTAAAGCACCAGTCTGACCTAGGTCTTGTGGTGTTAACTTAGCATATGTCTGGCCAAAGAGAAGGCAAATTCGAGGCTTGAGTTCCTTGGGTTCATAAACTGATTAAAATTCTGTTGAACAAAGGCAAGACAATGTTTATATTTAGTAACTCATAACTTGGAAAGCTTTTCATTACTTTCATGGCATAAAAAGGCAACAATTCCCAAATTCTAAAATTACTGTCACCTGATAGAGCCTGCTTCTTTCAAAAATGATCAAACTGCCATTAACAAGTTCTAATCTAGTTTAAGAGAGGCATGCTTCCTTACTTAATCTCATTCAGACACCCGGATTTTTCTCTGTCATCACCTATCCCAGGGTGGGACAGCTGTTGGTATTTAAACCAACAAATTATATACACAGTGTGTTACCTGTATATACATCCTGACTTCTTTAGTCCAGATCTGTTACTTCATTGGTGAGGGGGAACTCCTAGGATATATGCTCCCTTCATTGATACAGAACAACACATTGCTTGGCACTGTGAGTCTCAAAGTTTGCCTGGGGCACTGAGAGGTGGAATGACTGACTCAAGTCACAGAGCTGGGAGAGGCCAGAGAACAGATGTGGAACACTAGTGTTCCTGATTTCAAAGTTGGTCTTCTAGTCATTATACGATATTGCCTGCCTATCTTAAGCTACATTTATTTGTGTTTCTGATGTTTATACATGCTATATGTCTACCTACCCATCAGAATAGCTTAATAGATATAGTACATGGCACACATTAAGTCTACAAGAAGTATTCTTCTTTCCCCCTTTTTATCTTTCTCTTCCTTTCTTTTTTCCTCCCTCCTTCCTTCTTTCTCTCCTTTCTCCCTCCTTACTTTCATTGGTTCCTTCTCTTCCTTCCTTCCTTTAGTGCTTCCTACCTTCCTTCCCCCCTCGCTTCATGCCCCTTTTCCTTCCTTCCTTCCTTCCTTCCCTCCATTCCTTCTTCCTCCCTTCTTTCCTCCTTCCTTCTTTGCTCCCTCTCTCCCCCCCTCCTTTTTAGAAACTTAAGATATTCCTGTTGAATAATTTCCCCAGAATACTCCTGGGTCCCATCAGTGGCTTCTTTATCCTGAGATGACACTTAAGATGAAAAGCTAGAAACAGGAAAGGAGCAAGACACAATGTTTCATTTTAAAGTGTTTTCCTGTAAAACTAATGACTAACACCACACACACACACACACACACCCCTAAAATCATTTTCTGAGGAAAGTTCCTTCAATACAGCATGAGAATATGCAAGATGAGTTAACCTACAACCTGGAAAACTGTTGAAATTAATTTCTCTGTTAAAAGAATCCATTTTGGGGTGTACCCAAGCTGGGCCTTTAGTAGGCTTTTATATTCCAATGAAAAAATGGAGGTGCTCATGATTTGTAGGCTTAAATTAATGCTAAATACTTCAAAGAACAGGACAAACAAGTCAGCAGCAAAATTTTTATGGGTTCACTTCCTTCAAGGGAACTTTGAGAGCCAGGATTTTATTGCTGTGAATTCTGGTCACCCTTCCTACCCCTCAGCATCTGTTTGAAATATGTAGTAGACAATTGCTTTTTTGGCTCTAACTCAGGTGGTTGAAATAAAGGACAAACAGACTACTGTATATAAGCTTTCCTCCAGCAATGAAAATTTTTATTAACTCTCTTGCATGGCAAATCCTGCTGCTGCTGTGCTTCCAATCCCCATAGAATCATCAAGGAATTTGGCTATTTATTAATTCTGGTGGTCAAGCACCAGGGTGGATATGTTGAGACTTGTCTGTAATATGGAACCTCACATTTCAAAAGGCTACAGAAACGTAAAAAAAAAGAGTTCTGTTTAGTTCATCATTCATACGCGTAAAATTCCAAGTGAAATACTAAATACAAGCTTTGTACATAAATATGTCAGCTGTGTCACAGGGTCCCAGCCAACGAAAACAAGTCCCACGGTATGGGGGTGCAGAATTATCACTAAAGCCATGAACTTGCCCACTTGGACTCAGCTTTTCAAATTTTCTCCCATGACAATGGAAATGTTAAAAAAAAAAATAGGCCCAGAGATGATGTTAAGAAAACACTCTCTCATCTTCAGTATGATGATGGACAGCACAGATAAGAAACCAGCCAAACACAAACCTTTGTCCATAAAACTTTGCAGTTACAAAAGCAGGATAGATTCCAGTCCAAAGTGCTTTTTTAATGATATTTTAAAATAGGAAAATTAATGTTAAATTAGAAATGATACTATTGAAATCTCATCTGACATTTGGATTTGCAGTAAAGTTTAGATACTTTCTGAAAACTCAGATGATTGACTCTAAAGCAATAGCAAAGAGTATGCAAACATCTCAAAGCCTTAACAAATTAATTTTATAAATATGCTCAATAAGAACTAGGCTATATGGATGAGAAACCATTTAATACTACTTGCTAGAGATGAAAACATTTACTGACACTCTAATCGTGAAATGGGTAGTGCTATATGCACCAAAAGCTAATAACAGACTTTTTCAAAGAAAATAAATATATTCTAGACCTATTTAGTATTTTCTTTTGAGCAAAACTATTTTAAAAATTATTCACTTTCCTAAGTGAATTCGACTTATTTTTAGGAAATAAAGTTTACTTTTATTGTACATTCAAGTCCATGGCTTCCTTCACTTCCCACTAGAAAGCCAAACCCTTATGTAGTTGTAAGCTAATCTTATTTGGGATATGAAGTCAGGCAAAAAAAACCCAAACCTAAAAAAACCCCACAGAAAACCAACCTTCATGATCACAGGTACTACCCATCCCTCCTCAAAACCCAATAGGCACAATTTTGTTCTGGTAGTTTCAAAATGCAGATTCTTCAAAGAATTTTTCAGACATTTTAATGGAAAGTTAACTCCCATGGATTTTGGCAAAAATACTGGAAACAAGAAGTGAAACAAAAATACCCAATAAAACACTTTTACTTTCCTGAAAGGGTTGGAAGAGAAATAAAACACACCCTTGAAAAGAAAATGATTTTGTAAAATGTTATTAGGAAAAAAAGTTTCACCAAATTGAAATGGTTAGAGGCTCTTTTATAAAAATTAATCCCTCTTACCAAAATTATTTTCTAAAGTCATTATCCCCTTAATGGATTTTATCATACAAAGAATGCTATAATTGTTCGTTTGCTTTATGTTAAAAAAAAGGCAAGATAACCAATTCTGGTCCCCAAAAGGCACTTTATCAACTCAAACAATGTTACCTAGAACAAACCAGGCATTTTCTGAAGCAGCATTTTTTTTTTTCACATGGGAAATGGTTGTCACCATATACAAAATGTTTCATTGAAACATTTATTTTAATTGACTGATTCTGGGAATGCTAAAGGAAGCTTTTCAGGCAGAGGCCTGAGGAATATTGACATTCCTGATTCCCACTCTGGCTTTAGTGCCTTCACATTTGATGAAGAGAACCATATGAGATGTATAAGAACAATTTTACATCATGACCACAACAATACACAGGAAAATATCACTGAACGATCCTGAAATTCTTTTTTTTTCCTTCCTTTTTTTTTTGGAGGGCAATTGGGATTAAGTAACTTGCCCAAGTTCACACGGCTAGGTTTTTTGTTTTGTGTGTTAAGTGTCTGGGGCCAGATTCGAACTCAGGTCCTTCTGACTCCAGGGCCGACGCTCTACTCACTGTGCCACCTAGCCACCCCGATCCTGAAATTCTAATCAAAGCAATCCTCCATTCTGACTTTGGAGTACTGATGCTAAAGCAGGCTTTTCTTTAGGCAAAAAAGTGGTGTCCTGAGGGAAGGGGATGAGGAATATATCTTCAGACATAGACTGCATGCCACTTTCTTTATTCATTATGTGTAAGGGGTCTTTGTTTGGGGCAAGAAAAGCCAAGGTTTATTGGGAAGGGGTGGTGGTCTTCAAAATATTCAGTGAAACATTGTTTGTTTAAAAGAATAAAGGAAGAGAATAATAAGCATGGGGAATTCATTCCTTCAAAAATACTTAGAGTGCCCTACTATGTGGAAGATATATTTGTCATGTCCTAAAGAGGACACACAAATGAACAACATATGGCCCATGGAAAATTAGACAAGGATATAATAAAGATAATACAAGGCATAAGGAGATAAGGTCTGTGAGAGCCTCAGACAGTCCTATGGAGTTAATAACACCTGGGGACCCAACGTGTGAGTTTCCCTATGAGGTAACAGTTCTGCTCTTTTAACAATCCAACCCCCAGAGTATCATCAGGGAATCTATGTGTTAATTCTGGTGGTCAAACACTAGGGTGGATATGGTGAGACTTGTCTTTAATATGGAACCTCGCATTTCAAAAAGCTACAGAAATGTTTTTTAAAAGTACTGTTCAGTCGAACATTTATATGTGCAAAATTTCAAGTTACATACTAAATATGAACTTTGTGCATTCTTTTGCAGGGTCCTAGCCAAAGAAAACAAGTTCCATGGCATAGGGATGAGAATTATCACTAAAGCCATAAACTTGCCCACTTGTATGTTGTACATTCTGGGCCAGGAGTCAGGAAAAGTTCAAATCTAGTCTTGAGCAATTATTAGCTATGTGACCCTGGGCAAGTCATTTAACCTATATCTACCTAAGTTCCCTCAAATGTAAATGGGCATAATAATAGCATCTCCCAAAATAATAACAGCAATATCTGCCAGGGTTGTTGTGAGACTCAAATGAGATAATATCTGTAAAACACATAGCACAGGAACTGAGAAATAATGGTTACTTCATAAATTTTCCTTTCCTCCCCATCTCTTCTCTCCTGTCCTCTCCCCTCCATTCTTCTCTTGTCTCTCTTCCCCTCTTCCTCTATACTTTCCCCTCCTCCCCTCTTCTCTTTCCCCCCCCCCTTCCTTCCTCTTTAAATGAGCTGTTTATTTGTTTTTACCCTATCTCTTTTCAATAAA
Source organism: Gymnobelideus leadbeateri (assembly GCA_011680675.1). Taxonomy (NCBI): domain Eukaryota; kingdom Metazoa; phylum Chordata; class Mammalia; order Diprotodontia; family Petauridae; genus Gymnobelideus; species Gymnobelideus leadbeateri. The sequence continues at coordinate 49,940 of WOXC01004906.1, read as the reverse complement.
AGTCTATTTTAATAGGATAAAATATTAGGCATAGGCTTCCTTTTGTGCTTTCAATTATTGATCTATTATCCCCAATTTGGCCAATCAGTTCCAGAATCTTCTTCTCTAAACCAAAGTAAAATATTGCCTTTTTATGATAAATGTTATGAACCTATATAGTATGACAGTTGCAAAATAAACTTCTCCTTTATAACCAGAAGGCATTATAAATATACAGAAATTAATATGATTCTCAATGCTATTCATCCAGGAAACCACACACAGTGAGAATTTTCTCTTTTTTCCCCCCTCTAAGTTACTATCATTCTGAAATGTGTATACTCCCATCATGCTTTGGTGTTTTTCAGCCCCATGATGCCCTCACTTTTGATTGTGTAGATGATGGTGAAGTGCACAGGGTATTTACTGATCCAGTTATCTTGTTCTGTGACAGGCAGAATCAATCAATCAAGGGGCCAGCTTTACGCTTACATATTCCAGGCACATCTCTGCACTTCAGGATACGAGATCACAGTGTTATCCAGCCAAATTTGATCAACAAATGCAGTTCCCCTGTGCCACAGCAATCTCAGATGAAGATGTTATTATGTGGAACTGAGCAAAGTGATAAAGACAGTACAGAAAGGAAGGATCAGTCCAGCTGGACCTTTCTGACAGCCTTTATATACTGAGGATGTGATGTCCCCTTCTTCAAGGATTATAAAAGTTACCTTGATTTGAGAAAAAGGATGATGAACATGCACAGGTGACCAGTGAATAGTGCATTGCTTTCTGGTCTAAAATCCTCATGGAAGGGAGAGTACACTTTAGGGTAAATTTCTGAGAAAATCCTTTAATAAAAGGACCCATTTTCAAAGGATAATACCGCACTTAGTTGTGAATTGTAACGCACTTCTTCCAATATTACCTTTTTTTAGGTGTCAACTGATGTCTGAAGGACAAAAAATATATTTCCACAGTTTGATCAGCCTTACAAATTATTTTTATTAATATCACGCTTATAACATGGTATGTAAGATGATGTCAATGTTTTAAGTGGGTCTCAAGGAAAGCCTTAGAAAAGCTCTTACTGTGCTGATACCTTTCCCACTTCACCACTGCCCTAGAGTTATTTTACATTATTTAATCCAAAATACCATCTTTTTGATTCTACCTTTCTTTTGAATTTTAAATCTTTAATGGGAGCCTTTGGCAGTCCATGAGTACAATTATTAGATATCTGCAGAGAGAAATTGAAAAATTAATCATACTTTCCATATATTTTTGTACTACACCAAAAATTACTTACTCTGAAAGCCAGCTCCTATACTCTTTCAATATACTCCCCCAACATTGAAAATCCTGAGCATGATTTAGGATATGGTATATCTAAACTGAAGCAGCTAAGAGCCTCAAGTTATCCTCTGGGCATTGTGTTCTGGTTTTAAGGCAGGAATTTATTTCAAATCATTTTTTAATTAAAATGCTGCACTTATTGGCAGAACTTATGTTATGCACTAAATAAAAAGCAGAGGAAAATATCATAAGCTAATCCTGCCAATGATGTTAAAAATTGTTTATTATCCTTTTATGGATTTTCCTCCTTAAATTACAGCATTTCACAACTGTATGCAAAGTGTGTAATGCTATCCCCATGCAGTTTATTATAGAAATTGATAGACGCTTTAATCTGACCTTTGCCTAAAGAGCTCCTTAACCCATGGCGCAGAGGAAGGGGGAGGGGAAGGAATCTGAAGCCATCCATCACGATGTGAGCAGTATCAAAACTGCTAAATCTATTAACTTTGTTTGCTTTTCACTATTATTAAACTGGGATGAAAATTGCAACTGGAACCCTGGCATTTGGGTTCCCTTGTCATCATGTAATAAGTATGAGAAATATATGTGGAATCGCCAAATGGCCAATAGACAAAACACCCACTCCAAATGACGTACTGTTTTCCATACCACTCAGACGAAATCAAAACAACAGAACTGCTGCAAACAAAAACAAAATAACATTTCCCATCAGCATTCCAGACAGGGCAAATTTACAGGAAAAGAAGCTGGGAAAGGAACCAGAGTGAACCAAGAGCTCATACCTCTGCTCGTGGTAGAGTTCTTTCTTTAGATAAATAGCACTCACTCACTTTAACACTCAAGTGTTTAACAACTGATAAAACATTTGCCATTGTTGGAAAACTTTTTTTCAAGTCAAACATTTGCACTGTTTAGAAAGATGCAGTTTGGGGTAGTCCTAGGTCCTAATGCTGCCTTAAGAGAGGAAGCCAGAGAGTGGGAGATAGAAGTGAAAAAAGCCAGTCTGTCATTTGGTGTAATTAATTTTCACCTAATTGGAGACAGAAGGAACTTTCCTTCTCCTCCCCCCAGCCCCTCCTCCATTGCTGGGAACTCTGCGGGGCAGAAAAGTGAGAAAGTAACTTTAGCAAGTGAGGGGGTGCTCCCATTTTGATTGCCGAGTCACACTGATACAACTTTGTTAATGTGTCTGCTCCCTGAAAGTCCCGTATCTGTGTTTAGTTGTGGTCACTGATCCTAAATGATGGGATGGCGGCAAGCTGCATTGGACTCTTTCGGCCGCTCCCTTTCCAGGGGCTCCACCATCCCAGAGAAATCTTGCCAGCTGCATTCTCCCTAACACAAGTCCTGTGTTTTGCCTGGCAGTAAATGGACGCCTGTGCCCCAGCATCATCTAAACAACTCTGTTAACATTTGCCCCCAAGCGTCTCTCTCTTTGTCCAGTCCCTGTCTTCTAACAGATGTCATCCAAGTCTAATCAAGCATAAAATGGTCATAAATATTTCTTTCTGGTAGATTTCACATTCGCATTTCATGCAGGGCCATGATATTTTTTCTGCTACCTCCAGGGAGTGCCTAATGCAAAAACCAGTTACTTACATTCAAGGCTTATATGTTCCTTTAGTAAAATGCAGCACATGCTCTCAGTTCAAAGACGTAAAAAGGCGGAAGACTTTATCTTCTGTCTTTTGTTTAACTCTATCTTTTTTTCTGATTTTTTTTAAAAAAAAGCACCATGGTTTACTTAGGGAAGACAAACATCCTTTTGTCAGTGTGAAAACACACAACACACACACACACACTACACATTAGAAAGCAACACCTCCCTCAAACATTACAGTAACAACTTCAGGCTGTCATCATAAGAGTTCTTAATTACTGGCAAAAAGAGATTTTTGGTCCCGATACCTAAATGAACTGAAAAGCTATTGAAAGACTTATGATAAGAAAGAGAAACGCTTTTCCATCTTGGTTAATTTTATGCACAATTTTATAACCTGCTTCATCACTTTGAGTTAAAACAATGGGATGGATCCAGTGTACAAATGTGAGGTTCATGCCAATTTAACAGTTGAAAAAGGAAGAGATGATCATGAGATAGAACCCATTTCCAGTGCTTACACTTCTATAATCCAGGGGAAGTTATTCTAGATAATTAATTCTTCCTACTTAATGAGAGAAGTATCGGTAATCAGCAAAATCATATTTATCTTTGGCAAACTTGGTAAATACTCAGTCTTCCTCTAAAATAAAACTATCCTAATATTACTTTGTAAGCCATATGTCTCTGTTTCTTCTTTCCTGTTACGTTTGTCAAAACAGAAATCTTATACAGCTATTTAAAGTGTACCACGAGGCACTTAACACACTATACATCACAACAGTGGGACTGGGTTTTGGTGGGGGGTTTTTCCCCCTCCTTTCTCTATTGAGCCTAATATTTGATTACTGTTAGTCAAATCAAGCTTTCAGGCAAATAATCTCCATTTTTAAAGTTAATGAGATATGGTCATGTCGACAACAGCTTGCAGAAACTTTCCATTTTCTTTCCTGCAGGCTGTGCCGGCCTCTCTCACAGCAACTACTATATGAATGAATCAAATTTGCCAAAATGGCTTATGTAGACAAGTACACACGTTAAAGACGCACTAATTAAAAATGCCCACTGGTATCGTAATTTAAATACCATGGAGATAAAGTGTGCAGGAAGCTCAGCTCCAGTCTTGTGGCTTTCCTCGGAGCACATTGACTTTGACTGTAGGATGTTTTATGGTTCGTGTATTCTTAGCTAAAAATGACTCTTCATCTTTGAGGAGTTTGGGATTTTGGTATAATTACATGATTTGTGTTAATATTTGTTTCACATGAGCTATTAAGTAACCCCCCCCCAGAATAAGTGCTAATTGAGAAAAACCTACTGCAGAAGTAAACAGCAAATTGCTATTGCTGATTTAAAGCCCCATTTACAACTTCCCCCCATTACTACTCCAATTACTCTCCTCTTTCCCTCCCTTTCTCTCTCTCCCTTCTTTTCTTCCTCTTCCTTTCTCTCCCTCCCCACCTCCTCCTTCTCCTTCTCTCTGTCTCTGTCTCTCTGTCTCTGTCTCTCTTCCTCCCTCTTCCATCAGGTTTCTGGTTGTATCAGATTTCATTAAATACAGTTTACAAGAACACTCCATGAATGCTATTACATTTCCTACATATTTTCCATATCTACACACACACACAAACACATGTATACGTACACACATATGTACATATGCACATCTACACACACATCCTCTAAATCCTTACTATACTGGGATAAGAGCATAGTTGCTTCAAAATAAAAGAGTTGGTGCTGAGAGGGTTAAATCTATTTGAGGGGTTAAATATGCAATTACCTTTGACTAAAACCAGAGAGACGTATAGATAAATAGAAGAAATGAAGTCCCCAGGTTCCCTTCGGAAGCCTTCATCACGTTACTAGCAGACAGAAAACTCTTTAAGTGCCATTTTCAGATGTTAAATCATTGTTCGTGCAGCACAGATTCTCACTATTCCTGGGGGAACAATATCTGAAGACAGCGTGCTAACAAATGCAATCCAGTAAACAGGCATTTTTCCTCTTGTTGTGAGTACCTTTCTATTCCAGCTCCCAGCTCTGTCATCCATGCCTTCTCTCGGCTTTGAAGCTAAAGTACTGAATGAGCGTTGTCATCTATTATCCAGAGTGTGCATGTAGATTATAAATAAGAAATAAAAGTGACTCTCAGTACACTGCTTTTGCATTAGCAAGTTGCCTTCTCTCTTACCTCCTCTGTCCTTCATACTTTGCAACCAACATCCTATTAGAAATCTGACTTTAAATGTTTCTTATAGTGTCAGGCACATATTTTACTGTGTGTCTATGCAGGAGAAAAAAGTTTCATGGAAGCAAATAAGCCTTAGGGTTTGAACAGGTCCATCAATTTTGCTTTCTGCTAGTTCTTTAACCCTTATCTTAGAGATGTCCTTCAGACTCATTATATGATAATTGGATCCACTCTTCATTTGCATCCTTCTGTTGACAAACAGAGTCTATGAATATTAATTATTCTGAAGTTTATTTGGAGAAAAGGCACTTTCTAATACTTATCAATTATTTATTGAAAATCTCCCCCACCTAATAATCTCATTAACATTATTATACTAAGGCCAACAGCAAATATTCTCCCCATGAGTAACTGTGCCTCCCTCTCACCCACCCTACAAGATCTCGGGGTGAATCTTCTGCTTAATCATGGGCAGCCTTGCTTTTGTTTTTATGAAATCCCAATTTATTCTTGTGTTTGCTTTAGAAGAGAAAATTCACACACAGTGTTTTTTAAAACATGAAGTTGCTGATGTGGTACACTATGGGAAAACAAAGTTAAAAAAAAAAGGCAAGCCACAACTCTACAAAATCTCTAAATAGGAGCTCTTAACTCCCTGTTGGTTATTTTATTCAGTGTTAGAAGAAGTCAGATTAATAGATAGAAATGCCAAAGTCCAAGTGCTACAGTGCTAGGCTATGTATGCCTTAAGTTCATTCCAACAGGAATCGTGCAAAAGAAATGCCTCCTCCTGGGAAAGAGAGGACCAAGGGCTCCTTTCCCCCTGTATTCAGGTAAAGTTGTGGGTCAAATTGGGGTCCTCCTGTGCTAATCCCTGTACTTTCAAGGATTCTGACTTTGGCTTCATGTAAAGACCACAATAACACTAGAAGGTTCCTACTCATAGGTGGTGCTATGCTAGGCATTGCTCCCAGTGATTTCAACAGAAAGTATGTCTGCAAAGGTCACTCAGTCCCCACTTTGTGCGGATGGACCTGGATGGCCATTTACTCACACATAGACTGATGCAACAAAGTGTGGAATAGCAGAATTAAAGAGCAGAGATCATATAACTCCTATTCCTCATAAAAAAAGAAAGAGAAGTCATTCATCCAACTTCCAGTTAAATGATGGACCAGTCCCGATTTGAACCCAAATCTCTTGATGTCACTCCAGTATTCGAGGGCAGAGAAGGACAACCTAAATTTAGGCCAAATGTTCAGGGCACTTGTAACAATACACAATTTAAATGGAAAGCATCTTTAATGTTATCTGACTCATGGTCCCCATTATACAGATGAGGAAACAGAGGCCCAGAGAGGCTAAGTGACTTTCCCAAAGTCATACAAATTGTAAGACTCTGAGGCTTGGTACAGTTTTCTGACTTCAAATTCATTGTTCTTTTCCACTATATCATATGTTCAGAAAGTTTTCCTGAGATGTATCCTAAATGACTTTTTTCTTTGTAGTGGGTCAGGGACCAGATTTATTTGATGGTGAGGACATTATTAGTTATACTTTAGGTAAGATTAACCTAATAATGAGATGAATTATAAGAAGAAAAGATCAGAAAAAGAAGAGACAGAAGATGGTAAAACCAGGAGTTACTTCAATAATCCATACAAGATGTAATAAGTCCCTAAACCAGACTGGTAACAGAGGAATTGGAAAGCAGGGAAACGAGGCAGCAAATTGACAATTGACAAAGAAAGAAAAGAAAACTCCAATATTTCAACCCTAGATAAATTGTGGTTAACAGACATAAGGAATGAAGGAGCAGGTTTTGGGAAAAAGATAAATAACTCTGTTTTAGGACATAGTCATTTTGAACCATCACAGGGGTTGCTCCAGCTATCTATATAAATTACAGAGATGTTTGAACTAGAGATTGAAATTTGAAGTCATCTGCCTGCAGGTGGTAGTTGAAGAAATGAGAATAAATTAAGTGGTCAAGAGAAAAAACACAGAGAAAAGAAAAAGGGCAGAGAAAATCTGCAATGCTTGCATTTAGTGGAGGAAGAAATGGAAGAAGAGCCAATGGAGAATACAGAGGAGCAAGAGTTAAAGAAATAGAAGGAAAAGTGGGAGATTCAGTTTCATGGAATCCAGGGGGGGAAAGTTTCAACAAGTTTCAGATCAAGTGACTTAGGTTGGATTAGCACTAAGAAAAGGTGACATTAGGAGGTTATTACTGACCTCTGAGAAAGCAATTTCAGTCCAGTAATGAGGGCAGAATAAAGACTGGTTGGGGTTGAAGAATGAATAACTAAGCAATTGTAGGACTTGTAAGCAATGAGTGTCACTTATTACACTTGGTAACAAGAGAGGAGACTATTGTAAACATGCCATTTTCAATGTCTGAGTATGGCAGTTTTAAGTACTGGCTGCAATAATCTAAACTGCCTCAAGAAGCAGATAATGAATGGCTTTTCTCATGCTAGCCATGAGCACCATGCTTGGAATTATTTTTCCAACTTCACTCTAGCTGTCAAAATCCTTTCCTTCCAAGTTTTATGAATATCTTCCCATAAAATGTAAGTTCCCTGAGGGCATGGAATGTCTTCCTTCCTTCCTTCCTTTCTGTTTTTTTTTTTTTTTTTATTTTCACTGTATAGCACAGTGCTTGGCACATCAACAACATTTGCTTATTAATTACTCTAGGAATCTCTGCCAGTAGACTAAGTTCCTTGAAGGTATGGGCTATTTCATTTTTGTTTTGGTATCTTCATGAATAATAAATGTTTGCTGACTGACTGATCAGTAGCTCATCAACTAGACTATAAACTCCTGGAGGGCAGAGAAACTTTTTGGACTTCATCTTTCCAATCCATGGAATCGAGCACAGTATTATACATATATTGAGTCCCTTTTAAGTGCATGATGTCATTGTAGGCAGGCACTGAGGTTACTGAAAGGGAAACAAAAGAGACCTTGCACTCAAGAACACTATATCTATTTACTGAATTCTTGATGGACCAAATTAAAGCAGATGGGAGTGAGACAGCCATGTATGATCGAGAAGGAAGTGAGGCTTAGTTGCAAACTGAGTGATGATGGGGATTATGGCCAATACCAGTAACCCAGTTCACACAGGCTATGTGTGTCTAGGAAAGAATGAGATGGCTAACCTTCACTAAGCCTGACAGCAGAGGATGTGGAGATGACAGCATGAAGCCAGCTCTCAAGGGATTGCTGCAGAATTCTGGGAAGTGTCTAAATCTTTCCCACTAGTACTGAAAAAAAAATGTGGGATTTGAGATACCAGGATAACCACAATGAATGATGCTGCAAGATTAAGAATTGGGAAACAAACCATGGGATGGGAGCAGGGGTAAAACAAAGGGGAAAAATGATAATGTGACTAAGCGAATGCCAATCTATCTTTTGGGAGTTTGACTCTGCTAGTAGACTTGAAGCATTCCTCAGAGGTGGTCAATTTAGGATCTATGATTCAAGAGTCATGCAAAGGGTCATAGCCAGGGTTTCAGAGAAGAAACAGCAATACATTTTTTTTATCACCTTCAACCCCTGTGATGGATCCCATGGGGATTTCATTTTTCTCACAGTTTGATGCTATGTATTCTGATCTGTGTAGGAACTTTATCACCTGCTAGATGGGAAGAGATAATCACACTATTTCCTTTGTCTGTGATCAGCCCCTTTCCTGGATTGTTTGTCAACAATAAACCTCATTCACTTAAAACTGATTATTAAAATAAAAAAAATGTTCCTTAAGGAAATTGTAATATACCTCGAGGAAAAGCATGTATACACGTAATTGAGAGACAATGATAGAAGTATATGGCAGAGACAAAAGAGGATTGATTCTGGAGACTGGGTTCCAATCTTACTTGCTACCTTTACCTATGTGTCACAACCTCGGTGAGTCCAAGTTTCTTAGAACCACAGAATCCAAGTATTGAAAGGGACCTCAGTCTGAGCCACACTAAAAAAGAATCCCCATGGAAGACCTCCAAAGAAGACAATTGTACTAGCTTCTGAGGCAGCCCATCTCACTTTGGGGCAGCTTCAATCTTTGGAAAGGTTTTGCTGCTAGAAAAAGGAAATGGACCTCTGGCATTTTGCCCCCTTGCTCCTGGTTCTGCCCTTTGGAGACCAAAAGAAGAAATCAATCCCTCTTCCACAGAACATCTCTTCACATGATGGAATGAATACAAGATATTGTAACTTCCTAAGTCAACTGGTCAATTACTAAGCATTCCTTGAGCACCTTTATGTAGCAGGTACTGGGATACAAAGAAAGGCCAAAGACATTTCCTGCCCTCGAGGAGTTCACAATCTAATGGTACTCACATCTAAGTATAGTTATCCCTCCTATATCATGCGGGTTAGGGGTATGATACTCCCACAGTCTGGAAAATCCACATAAAAGTGTTTGGTCCTCCCTTTGTACCAGAGAAGTCATCTGAATTATTTTGGTATTAAAAGATAAAATATGGCAATATTATATAACTAGGTAAACATATATATGCATATATATATATATATATATGTATGTATTGTGTCTTTCTGAGTTTCTAAACTTTTTCTGTGTCATCTGCAGGCCTTTGTGTGTTATATGTGACTTCTGCAAAACTCCTTAAAAATTCCCATTTAATTTCTGATGCCAATCTGCAATATACTCAATGGGGAAAGCCATTTTGTAGAAGTGATAACTCTTCCTGAAATTGGACTGAATGGCCTCAAAGATCCTTCCAGCTCTGAATCAAAGATCCATAATCCTAAATGGAAAGGACAGAACCATAATGCAGACAGCACTTTCTGTTGGGTAGAAGGTGGGGATGTATACATTCAGGAAAGGCTTCATGGAGGAGGCATCAGCTGAGTTTGACCTCTATCAGGAGGACTTTAACAGGACAGATCATCAACAAATGGAAATGGCAGCTAGGAATGATAAGGCTGATTTGGGGAATGGATGGTATAGAGTAGTAGAATTTTAAAGCAACATCTGTGAAGGTTAATAGCTGGAGTTCATCCTGGAAAGGAAGACTGCAGTCAGATTAGAGTGTGCCTTAAACACTACAATTGGACATTTAAACTTTGGACTACAAATATGGGGAGCCCTTTCTAATTGGTAAGTAGGAGGTCAATCAGGTCAATGCATGTAGAAGATTATGTCTTGAAGTGTGGTAGATGGACTAGAGAGAGAAAGGAAACAGACTGGAAAAAGGAAGGACTTTTTTAGAGATGAGAACTTAAACTGTGGTGGGGGCAGGAGGAAAACAGAGGATGTGTATCCCCCATCCCTGAACAACATGGAAGGAATGACCAAAAACCCAGCAATCCAGGTCCAAATGACAGCCAAGGATAAGAATTGGGAGATCATCTCAAACATGTTTGGATTGGAAGAGGGGAGGCAGAGAGAAGTGAGATACCTAGGACCCTGCAGAGTCCTGAGAAATAGTCATCTAGGCTAAGCCAGGATAGTTAAGCAGCTTTTGAAAGGACCTGGAAAATGATTTGAGTGCTAAGATGCTTTTGAAGATTCCAAGGCTGCTTGCTTTAGATTCTCAAGGTCGAAAGGGCTAGGTTTAAAAAGCTCAGCTTCCTAAAGTTGTCCAATCTACTTTAAATTGTTCAGAAAGATAATCTTTTAAAAAGGCTGTACCTTGAATTCCTTCACAGAGTTTCACCTGTATCTCTTTCTGTGATGAGAATGAAGATGGGATAAAGAAGGCAATCTTTTAGTCAGCCATGTCTCTGAGACACCTTCTCCCTGTCTTGACATCTTGACTGATGCTTGCATTAGTCCTTGGAGGACTACTTTGTCCAAGAGGTTCCTTCAACCCCAGCTCCATTTCAGGCAGCTCAACTTTCTGAAAAGTAGTCAGCTCATTTAGAAAAGTAAGGGAGAGATAAAGATGAAACAGAGATTGCTTACAGCACCTGGGTGTTCAGGTACCAACTCTGACCCAGAACAGTGACAAACTAACACTATGGGCTGCTGAAACCAGCGGACCTCTTAAAATAATAGTTCTAAAAACAGAACTATGTCCCAAACAAGAGCATAATACAAGCTTTCTTCTCCTCAAGGAAAAGTACATATTTCGACTTGTAGGTTATGAATCTTTAACACTTCTACCATAAGTCTGATGATACATTTTTAGTGAGTAATTTCATTTTATTTATTGTGTTAAGTGATTTTCTTTGTTGAATGGGGTGGTGTTCAATGAGGGGAAAACCAGGTGGTCCACAGGAACATTAAAAAAATACCATGAAATACAACTCAGAGAGCACTGTCAACAGGCCCAAATGCTCTGAAAGCATAATAAACCACTCTTTGCACTATATTAAAACAATGGAAATAAGTGTGGCAACTTCAAAAGGACTAACTCACTAGTCGGGGGAGTAGGGTGAATAATTTTCTCAAGAAATACAAGGCACCAGAAATATTTTACTTAAAATGCTTTCTTTTGGTGGGGAAAAGGGTTCAAACATGTCACCTAATACTAAAAAAACAAAGAAGGTATTCCCCAGCCCTGTCAGTCACTGACAGCTGTTCCAGGCACCTGGAGAAAGTTTACAGTTTAAATCTTGCAGTTCTGTATACCTAAACACAATAGCAATAAAGGCGAACCTGTCAAACAGAAAATGGCCTGCTTTTAAGTTGTCCATAAAATATCTCCCGCTACCAGCATTTCTTGTAGCTCGTTGAGTATTATGTTCAGCAATATTAATAGACCCATATTTACCGTATCTTAAAAGCTAACAATTCCATTGCCAGGACTAATTAGGGAGGCAGGAAACTGAGAAGAAGCAGTATACAATTTCTTAAACATGGCCCATCTCAGGACCATAATGTTGAGTTTATGGTTTCTAGGACACTGTAAACTCTGTCAGAAGCACTGTTGGCCTCCTTTTGTGTCAGGAGTAAGACAAAGAGTTCCCATTTTTAACATACTTTTTAGAATTAGGCAGAATTAAGCCAATTTTCATTTCTGCCTAGATGCCACCACATCTGACTTTTCTGTTGAAGTATTCATAGCAAAAGTTGAGAAGCAGTGAGCCAACTTTCATAGGGAAAGGAGAAACCCCAGCCTACAGGGTGTTTGTTGTTGCTTCAAAGTAAAAACCCATATAAGTATCCTAAAACAGTAAGACAATTAATCGAAAGTATGCAAGGCCTCAAAACTACATAGTTTCCATTGTCTGGTTTATTCAGTTTTTCTTCTCTGGATGAGAGGCATCATCATATGCATGGCAGATGGCCAGAGGGCCTTGGAGTCCAGAAGAATGGCAGGTAATTCTACCTCTACCACATCCTGGCCCTGTGACCCTGAGCAAGGCTCTTCATATCCATGTGCAACAGGTGACACTCTGAGGATGGAGCATTCCAAACAGTGATGCTCTGCATTGGCAGAGGAAGCCTTTCGCCTGAAATTCCAGGTCTGATTTTTTTTAATGGCATTGAGAGTCATAAGGTGGAGGATGAGTGGGGGTAGCAGATCTACTGAAGAAAACAAAGCTGTGACTACTGAAATCAAACAATGAGGGAATCACAGACCTAGAGCTGGATGGGTTCTTCAAGGCTGTTAAGTCCAATTCCTCATTTTACAGGAAAACCCCAAAGTTCTAAAATGACAACGAGCTGCCCCAGGCCACTCAAATACTAAATGGCAAAGATAAAATTGAACTCAGCTCTTCTGACCCTAAGCCTGGTCTTCTCTCAATACTATGCCACAATGTTCAAATTCATGCAAAAGTAGATAAATATTACCAATTTTGAAACTAATAAAAATGGGCAATAGACTTTTAATTTTAAAAATTTGTTAGTTCATGGAGACCAAAATATTGCTGATTTTCACCTATTTGCTGAAATGTGTTTCCCATGACTAATCACAGGATGAACAGATTTAGAGTGAAAAAAGCACCTCAAAGACCATCTAGTCTGACCAGCTTTAAAGATGAGGACCTGAGGGCTAAATGAGGGGAAATGGCTTGTCCAAGTTCACCCATGAAGACAGTTGCACAACTGGGATTAAAACCTCAGTCCTCTGACTCCCAATCAGCATCTTTCCATTATACAATGCTGCCTTCTATTCAAAAGGCATCTTGGGTCATCATTCAGTTGTAAGAGAAACCTAAGTATAGGGTAGTAAAAACATTACAATTTGAGCTATTTTGCCCTCACCTTTAAAACATTCATTATTATTAAAAAGTTTGTCTTTATGTGCATTTGGAACAAAGATTATTTCATAAAAGCATAATAAGCAAATCATTCCTGTTAAATTTTGGTTACAGATATCTCTTTTTCTCTAAGGCTTATTTATTTACTTATTTTAACATTCATTTAAAAAAAATGAGTTCCGAATTCTCTCCCCTCCTTCAGTCCCTCCCCATCTATTAAGAAGGCAAGCAATAGGATATCAATTATTCATGTGAAACCATGCAAAACATATTTCTATGTTAGCTATATTGCCAAAAAAATAAATAAAAGTAAGAAACATAAAGAAAAACAAAAAAATCATTCTTCAGTCTGTACTCCGAATTCATCAGTTTTTTCTCTGGATGTGAATAGAATTTTTCACCATGGGTCCTTTGAAATTGGCTTGGATCACTTATTGATCCAAGTAGCTAAGTCTTTCACATTTGATTATCATTGTAACAATATCTCTGTTACTGTGAACAATGTTCTCCTGATCAGTGAGACTTAATTGATATGTGCTCTTTTGCTTGCAATGATCTGTAAGATGGGAAACGGGGCAGTAGGGAAGGATGTACATCATTTAATTCTAAAAACTTGAAGACAGGCTAAAAGTGGACTCCACCTGACCCTTGGTGTCAACATAATACCATAGCTCACTCCAAAGCTTCAGGAGATGCCATGTCTGGTAGGCCAGGTCATAAATGAGCAAATTTAAATGACTCCAATCCCCTGGTCTCTCAGCTAAACCAGCAGCAAGCCCCCTTTCTGTTGTAATATTGTGCCACTGTTTTATGGGCATCACAAGTCCACCTGTAACTAGTTATAGTCACAAATTGGAGGCCTTTCTAATAACCTGGCTCCAAATGTTTTTTTTAACGTATTCTCTATCCCCTAAAGGTCTTAAAGTAGGGTCTTCCAAAAAACCAGAAGATGGAACACTGGCAGTTCTGGGACGATAAACAAACAACAAAGAAACAATTAGACCTCAATAGACAGCAGCCTATAGAAATTATTGGTTATAAGGACAAGTTAATTATTCAACCTCCCTGGTTCTAGGTACTAATCCTGTGGAAAATATTGTGGAGGGACTTTAAGAAGCATTTAGGCATGAAAATCACTGCCATGTGTAAAAACTTAGATGGGAAAAAAAGGCACGTACAACAATTTAATCCCAGAAAAATGTGTACTCCAATAAATTTTTTAAAAAATACTTGAAATTTGGCTTTCAGTGTCCTTTTTACCTAACGGACAACTCAGTAAAGAAAATATGATGGATTTTTTTTCTTGCCTGTATTTGATTCCCAATTAAAATTAAATATAAACTGAAATGCCACCTGGATTTTGCAAAACCCTCTTTTTAAAGAAGAACTTGGGCTTACATATACAAATGTTTTACTAAATGACCCATGGCAAATTGCGTAATGCCAGTAAAAGTTGTGTTTTTTAAGTTATGAGCCCCAAAGATTTTATCTGAAATAAAACCCTGATTCAATTCAGATTCTGGAGGCAAACTGTGACCTTAACTCTGCCTCTAAATTTAAAACATTTGTGTGTACAGCCCTTCAGTAATGCTGCTAGTAGGTATAGAGAAGAAATACTGTATTTATTAAGATTCTTGTTTTCTTTTCTAAAAGGCTAAATTAGTCCACTAATTGGCTACAAGAACTGGTTCCACAACCTTGCAATCCCAATTTAGAGGTCAGCCTTTAAATTGAGAGGTAGATCCCTCTCCCCCATTCTCATTGAGCCTTTTCCTGCTTTACTCTCAATAATCAATTCCTATGGTTCCCTAAAACTGAGTTTATCATCAGTGGTCATTAATTCCAATCTTATTGGCTCCTTCTTACCTATATAACATTAGACAGTCACTTCATGTCTCCGGGTCCCAGTCTACTCATCTGTAAAACGGAGGTGGGGGGGATTGGACAAGATTAGACAGTCTCTACCAGTTCAAAATTCTCTAAGGCAAGAGAACAGATCAGGTGAAGGGAGCATATGCTGCTGGAATGGCTCCATAACTTCTCTGAATGGGAGAAGACTTAGCCCTTCCAACTCAACTGTCTGCTAGAAACAGTTATGGAATCAAGAAAATTAATCTCCTCTTCTGGACACCTCAAGGCAGGGAAGCCCACTTAGAAGAGAATAAATATGGATAGTATGAGCATGGGTATGTTTCAATATGGAAAAACATAACATTTGACCAGTGGAGGGGAAAAAATCCAGTTTCCTTTTTCTTGTCCTTTGTGACCAAGCCTTCATGGCAATATGGAGGGAAAACGTGTGGCCCAAATTCTATACTACTATGGCTGTAAACTCAAGAAGTTGCTCCTTGGCTGTGATAAGAACATTGGATGAGTCAGGGTTTATTCGTCTGGAGTCAGACTTTTTGTTTTTAGTTCAGAAAACAGAATACAGGGGTAGCTTGCCTCTTGTAGAAAAGTGAAGAGTTCCTCAAAATTGGTCTATTTTTTTGAAAGGGAATGTAGCCCAGTGGAAAACATGCTGCATTTTGAGGGAGAGTTCCACAATTGGAATCTTGCTCCTGCTACTTAGTACTAGAATAACACAGGACCTCAGTTTCCTACATATAAAACGAGACCAAGACATTAATAGCTAAGACTTTTTAAAAAGGCAATAAAATACACACTAAGCATGAAATGGACTCCTCTCTCTTTGAGTTAATTGCCACTCTATACAGAATTTAAAGACATGGACAAGAGGAAACTTAGAGGCTATCTAGTCCAAACTCTTCATTTTCCAGTCAAGTAAACTGAGGCAGAGAGATGAAGTGATTTTCCCCAAAGTTCAGACACCTTTTAAGTGAATGTCTGAGGTGAGATCTGAACCCAGGCACTCTGGCTCTGAGTCGAGTGCTTATCCATGAAATAATCATAACATAATTATAATAAGAAGGGATCTAAGATACCAGTTGGTTAGTCAATAAATATTTATTAAGCCTTTACTAAGAGCCTGGGACTAGCCTAAGCACTGGGGATACAAAAAGAGGCGGAAGACAATCCTCAGCCTCAAGGTGTACCCAATCTAATGGGGAGACAACAAGCAAAGAGCAATGTACAAAGTAGGTATGAAAGGATGAACTGGAAACAAAAGAGAGAAGGTGCTAGATTTGAGAGGGGTTAGGGGAGGCTTCCTGTGGAGGATAGGATTTTAGTTGGGAAACCAATAAGTGAAGATGAGGAGGAAAAACATTCCAGGTGAAGGGGGACAGCATGAAACAGCCAGGAGGCCAGTGTTACTGGATCAAAATGTATGTGGTGTGGTGTAAGGTGTAAGAAGATTGCAAAGGTAGGAGGGGGCAAGGTTACGAAGGGCTTTGAAAGCCAAACTGAGCATTTTGTAAGGCCTTTGCCTGAGATCTCCAGGGAGGAAGAACTAACTCACTCCCTTCCAAGGCAGACCGTTCCACTTTTGGATAGCTCCAGCTGCTAACATGCTTTTATTGAGAGGCATGGTCTTTTCAGCTGTGCTCACAGCCCTCCTACTTCTATCTACTTGTCATTTCAGTTGTTCTTCAGAAGAGTGGAAAGCTTTCTTTTTTGGGACAGCCTTTTGAATGTTCAAGGATAACTATCATAGCCCTTGTTCCATCTGATCTACTCCAGGTTAAGCATTCCCATTTCCTTAAAACTAGATTCACAGGGCATGAACTCAAGACTTTTTACCATTCTGGTTGGCCAACTTATTAATGTCCTTCCTAAAATTGTTCAGGACTTAATGCAATGCTCCAGATGAGGTCTGCCTAGGGCAAAGTTCAGTGGGACTCTCACTTGCTGAAGCTCATGGCTCCCAATAAAGGAGAATGTCAGCTCATAACACTTTCATTTGGATCAATAACATAGTGTTATACTAAATTTAGAAGCAATAAATACTCTGAAATTAGGCCTTTTATCTTTAGTATTCTTATAAGTTTGTTGTATATTGGGGTAAATTTTTAAGAAAAAATTACAACAATTATCAAATGCTAATGACTATATATGAAGTGTCTCTTACCCTGTCTAATCTACAAATATCAGTCAGGCAACGGCCTGTGCAGACAGATAGGCTTTGCACAATTTCCTGAAGACCAATAAATTCAGATGACTAGAATTCAGGAAAAAAAAATCTATGGTGGTCTTTAATCAGAACTTGTTTCTACTCTTTCATACTGTCCACCTTGTATCAAAATGGACTGGAGAAAGGCCAAGAAGTCTCTAAAGCAATTAAAACTCAAGGCATGTTAATGAGCCTAAATTCCTCACTAGATGGGACACAGGCCAATCTCCAGTGTCTCCTTCAAGTTATAACCTGATGGAAAAAGCTAATATAAATCACAAGGTGTTCTCTGCCTTCTCTAAAATCCTACATCGCTTACTGTTTAGATCCCTCCTGTGGGAATTAAATTATTCTGGGTGGCATAGTGGATAGAGAACTGGGCCTGAAATCAGGAAGATCTGAGTTCAAGTCCAGCCTCAAACACTTACTAGCTGTGTGACCCTAGGCAAGTCACTTAACCTTCTTTGTGCTTCAGTTTCCTGTAAGACAAGCTGGGAAAGGAAATGGCAAGCCACTTCAGTATCTTTGCCAAGAAAACCCAAATGGAGTTATGAAGAGTTGGATGTGACTGAAATGACTAGACAATTATACATTGTACATGTTTGTGTCTCTGTGTTTGTATACACATATGTGTATATACATACCCACGTAAAAATGTACAACTGTACATCATTGTACAATACACACATATGTTGTTATTTTCTTCACCTCTTAATTCCACGCAATTGGAAAAAAAAAGTTTTAATTTTAGTTTCTCCTGCTACAATCAAAGTTCCTTTGAGGTCAATGACTTACACTTCATCTTTTCCTCTCCCACTTGCATAGCAACCAAGAAAGAGCTGCTCATTTGATTCTCCTCATCAAAACAGAGACTGACAAAGTGTTCAGGATGTATGTAGGTAAGGGGCTCTTAACTCTTTTTAGAGTACACACACACACACACACACACACACACACACACACACACACGGCATCCATGGATAGACTTCAGGATTTAAAACATTTAAAACATTATTCAGAGAAAGGGTTCCCAGGCTTCACCAGATTTCTGACTGGTCTAAGTCATACACAAAAACTTTAAAGCCCCTCATAGCTCTAACCGGTCATTTTCTTAGCAGGTTGTCATGAGATCCAATCAATTTCACTGATCTGTGATCTTATTTAGTCACCAAAGCTGGTCATGACAAGAGGTTTTGTGATTGAAAAATCCCCTGCCCTGCCACCAACCCATGGAAAACTATTCTGGATCTCATGTGGTCTATTCCTTGGCAGACAATCAAACCCTTTCCATCATGGTAAGACCTGCCAAAACCCAGGTTCTGCTGGCACAAGCTTCAAAAATCCAGGTTCATTTCCTCAAAATAACAAGGCAAAGACAGGGCTTCCATGGAGGACAATCAACTTATTAGACAAAAACCTGATAGTCAAACTTTTTGAGGAATTATTAAAAAAATAAAGTCCTACGATTAATATCCATTCCACTAAGAGATTAAATGGTTAAAAAATAATGTTAAATATTTATATTGCATATGTTTCTTCCAGTATAGATCAGTCAAGAGGGCCTTGGACATCTTCCAACTCTGAGACGTGATGATTCTCTAACTACAACATAATTCTCAAAGGAGAAAAATTGTCAATCAACCTTGCAAAATTTTATCAAACTCTCAAATAATTATATATATATATATATGTGTGTGTGTGTGTGTATATATATATATATATATATATATATATATATATATATACACATAATAAAATATTTGGGAGGCATTTCTAAACTGACATAATCAAAAAGGATAAAACAGTGCTGATGAGGCTGTAGAATAATGATAATATAACATATATAATAATGATAATATAACAGCTAGTACAGCAGAGTGCTTTAAGGTCTTTCTATGGACCATCAGACATGTTAAGAGCATTTAAGAAGCCAGGAAAAAGTGAATTTCTCTTGGAAAACAATGTGGTAAGAGATGGCCTGAGTAACAATATTGTTTGGTCCCTATCACCTATTGTCTCACTAAGACTACCAGGACTGATAACTAAGGATGTTATGGAAAGTGCAGGGAAATGGAGTGAGAGACATCTGGACAAAAACCTTCATAACACCTTAATGTGTAACAGGAAAAAGCCAGAAACTTACCAATGTGGACAATGTTTGGGAAATCGCTGAATAATTTGTGGTATAACAAGATAAGGGAATATTATTATACCATAAAATGGAAATATGAATAACACAAAGAAATGAGGAAAGACTTATGGAAAAGGATACAGACTGAACAGAGAAGAATTCGCATAGCAATACACCCATTAATGAGGACAATATAAAATGAACGATAGTAATATTGGCAAAAATACAAAGAAATAAAAGTCTTTAGAAGGGAACATGGAAAATATAATTTATTACTATTATTTTAAAGTGAATACATTGATTTTTAAAATTCTAGATAAAAGTTTTGTGGACGGTCATTTTCAGAGTTTTTGTGTGTACAGATTTCTGTTTTTGTTGAAGGATTCTAAGTTGAGAATTTTTAAAAATCTGAAATAAAATACATTGAAGAGAAAGAGAGCAGAAGAGGTCAGAAGTCAACAGGTAGTTTTGTTATGATTTTGCTATGGGTGAAGTGGATTTATTTCTTTTTTTAACCAACAGTAAATAATTTGTTGTTTATGTTTCTTTATGTACAATCACTTTCATATTCAGCATTTAACTGAATGCTTGTGTTTGTTGATAGTCACAAAATTCAGACTAAAATAACACAAATACAACAATGACCTGTTCATATTCTTTGACAACATTTCCATGGGAGGACAGATCTTACTCAAACATTTGTTTCAATTCCTTATATATTTTACATTTCAGATTTCTATCAGGTATATAATCAATTCTGATTGAGGGAGGAGTCTAAATCTTAGAATGACAAAGAGATTTCAGGGTAAGTAGAAAAATGAAACCATACCATGATGTTTTAAGACTAACATATCTTCAATTGTGAGCATGTGTCAGTGTGGTGGGTATGATGGGGGAGTATTGGTAATTTATTATTTTTTTGGCCAATCCTAGCATAATCACTTTCACACAGTAGTTGTTAAATAAAAGCTTGAAGAGTGATTGAACTGTAAAAAGGAAGAAATGCCTCTTTTCCTCCTTCCTAGAGCAAGCAT
This sequence comes from Gymnobelideus leadbeateri, assembly GCA_011680675.1. Taxonomy (NCBI): domain Eukaryota; kingdom Metazoa; phylum Chordata; class Mammalia; order Diprotodontia; family Petauridae; genus Gymnobelideus; species Gymnobelideus leadbeateri. Next base: position 29,423 of record WOXC01004906.1, on the reverse strand, counting down.
CTGAACACTTTGATAGTATGTCTGAAACTGATTTAGAGCCCTTACAATATCTTGTTCATGATAGGGGATCAATACATATTTGTTAAGTGAGATAATTTTCAAGATTATTTCCAGTTCCAAGTGCTTTCAGTTTTTTACTACACCTCCCTAAGGTACATGTAATTGATCCTTCTTCTATTGAGGTAAAAGCAGTGACCCCATCCCACCCCCAAAATATATTCAATTAGCCTATGATATCTCCTATGAAAGCAAAGCATTAACTTTCCATGTTGAGTCCCTGGATGAAATGGGACTCAGCCTCTATCCTCAAAAAGCTTATAACTAGTTTTGCACACAGAACTGCACTGTTCAAGACACAACATTCAGCCAGATTTTGTAAGCTTCTTAAAGGCAGGGACAAGATTACATACTCCTTTCTATCAAAGAATCACAGATCTGGAGCTGGAAGAGATCTTTAGTCAGATCCCCTAATTTTTCAGAGGATAAATCTGAATCTCAGAGGTGTTAAAATGACTTGTCCAAAATTACAAAGGAAGAAAGTGGAAGAGTCAAAATCCCAGCTAGGTCCTTTGACAGGACACAGGACATTTCCTAATTCCATTTCCAAGGTGGCAGAACCAGGTAACATGTTGCAGTAGTTATGGATTTTGGGTCAGAGACCTCAAAGGGATTCCAGGAGTACTACAAGTGGAAGTTTTTGCATACAATCCAAGAGTCACAAACTGTGCCTAGGACAAGTGACTCTAAGTCTCCCATTTGTTGCCCAGGGTAAAAAAAAATGTGAGGGTCACTTAGAGAGATTCAAGGTCCACTAAAATCTGGCCCCAGTCTACTTTTCCAGCTCTATCCCACATCAGTATCTGACAGGCTTTGTGTACTCCTCTCAAGCCTGACACCTCAGCCCTCTAATTAATCTAACTTCAATTTCCCTAATAAATGATATTGACATAATGTTTGAAGACCTTCAGTGTGCTATACAGACATTCTCTCATCTGACCTTCACATCAACCCTTTGAATTAGATACCAAAAGGAATGCTGTTCCCATTTTGTAGGTGAACAAATGAAGTCTCAGAGAGGTTCCGATCTGCCCAAGCCCTCAAGAGTAAGAGTGGAATTTAAACCAAGAGCTACCCAAGACCAAGTCCAGCACTCTGTCCACTAGGTCAGGCTATATCTTCAGCCTCATCCTCAAACCCAAACCCAAACCCAAACATCAGGGTCCAGCACAAATGCCACATCTCCCTGAATCTGCCACTTAATGAGATATATCTCTCCTTCTATATCATGTCATAGTTTATACCAGATTTAATGTCTTTATCACAGGTTGCTTTGAGATGCAGTGGGAAAGAATTTTTGGAGTTGGAAGCCTGGATTTCAGCTTTACCTCTAACACTTATTGCCCATATAATCTTCTGTAACTCACTTAAACTCCTTAGTATCAGTTTCCTCAACTATAAAAATGGGCTAGATGACCTCTCAATACCTTTCAAGCCCCATGAAATCAATCAATCAATCAATCAATCAATCAACAAGTATTTATTAAACACCAACTATATGGAGGGCACTACAAACTATAAATACAATAAATGAAACTATTCCTTGGTTGCACTGGGCTTATGTTCTAATGGGGAGACAAGTATTACACACACACATACACACACACAAACATACATTCATACAGACTCTGTATTATGCATATATAAGCATATTATATGTGTATATGAATGTATATCGATGTGTACAATACACATATGTATATACATACACACATAATAATAATTATTTTAATAGTTAATAAATATGAAACTGCACTAAGACTATTAGGATGGTCGTGTATACATGCCTACGTGCATGTGTGTGTGTGTGTGTATTTTTTAAAAAGTAACTAGATTACATGTTTACTTACGGGTAGGGACCTTTTTTCTGAACCTTTGCCTCCTACTCTGAGTACAATGCTTTCAGAACAATGGGTATTCAATACATATTTTCTGAATGAATTAATGAAGAACTCAACAAGCAGAAACTTTGTCCATAAAAATCTCTTTTAAATGAACTGGGAAGCATTTTAGGAGCCTAGTTCAATTTACCAAGGCCAGCCAGGGGCTGCTCAGAAGAGCCAAGGCACACTTAGTTACTAGCATGCTCTTGAAATGGAAAAGATGTCGAGTTGAGCCATTGCCATTTATGGTCTCCTTAGTAAAGTTTGGTCATTCTGTTTTCCACTGAGATTTCCTAGATAATGAATGGAGTACCCTCTGTATTTTACAGGTAAAAATGCAACCAATTAAATGCTTACATGTAAAGTGGAACAAAAATGTTGATAAAAGTAGGGGCTTCTTAGTAAATTTGGGTTTTTAAAGAGCTCTGCTTTTCTACTTGACCAGAATAATATTATTTTGGCTTTCCCATAGTATCCCTTCACACCTTACTCATTTTGAGGGATTCGCCTTGAATAGTACACACAGCTGAAGCTACATACTCCATGCAAGGTACCTCTCTATCCACATTTAAAAATTGCTACCCATTTACTTCTTACAGTCAATTCTTTCTTCTGTTTCAGCTTGAGGGTTTATTATTACTGTTTTTTGTCCAGACATGTGATTTCATCACTGTAACACATTCTCATTGTGGAAACACTCCTCATAATAGAGATCTGGGATTATTCTGTAATTGAAAGTTTTTGGCAGGTGCCTGGGCCTAGGGTTACACACAGCCAGTACATGTGAGAAATGGGATTTGAACCTCAGTCTTCCTGGATCTGAGTATAACTTTCTATCCTCTATCTGTATTTTTTGTTTGATTGCTTTTTGGTAAATTAAGTCCCAGACTGAAAAATGATGACACACAAAATCAGAGTAGAGATTCACCCTGACAAAAGCAGAGTCACTCCATGATTTCTGCATTCAAAATTCCTGCTGCACAGAATGCAACCAACAGAAACAGCATGGAATAAGGTAAGTAACGTTATCACCATGTTATTTATCATATGCATTAGTACCCAAAATAGTCAAGGGAAGGATGAGCATTATGTCATTCCCTCTCAGTCTTTAACCTTGGAAAAGGTTGGTTGAGTTAGTAACGAGGACCACTGTAGTCAATACAGAATGCCATAAAAACAGAAACCTTCCCCCAATGTTACATTGAAAAAAATTAATGCCTAGTAATTGTCATAATGAAAAATCCACTGTTACACTATATAGGCCGAATGGCTTATTTTTATTTAATTTTCCCCAAACCGTTTTTCTTTGGCTCCAACTGGCACTCTTTTCTATTGAAAAGCAAAAGACATTTTCCGCACAATTTTCCCTCTACTAGAAAGAGGTATATTGTGCCCTTCAGTGAACATAAAATTGATATTATCATCTCTTAGTTTATATCTCACTACTTAACCTTCAGATTAAAAGTTATTAGATTTGAATGACTAAAAAGACATCATGTCACCTTCTGTGCCATGTGCGGAGATAAGAGAAGTTCGGGACAGGATGAGGAACGTGATAAAAACAGTAAGTTATGGCACAAGGTATAAGCTGCCTATTCTTTTTCTCTTTTGATGCACAAAGGTGGCACTTCCCATAAATAAGTACATTTCACTTAGGAGGCAATTTTAGTATTACATTACCCAGGCACTTGAGAGTTTAATTTAGATGTGGCTGAGGATGGTAAAGGACATTACTGGGATTTTTGATCATCGGTCAGTCAGCAAGCAAGCATTTATTAAGCACTTACTACATGCCAGGCACAATGCTAAGTAAGCTCTGGGAATTAAAAAAAAGTCAAAAATACAATCTCTATCCTCAAGAAGCTTATGTTCAAATGGGAGAGACAGGTATCACCACCACCACAACCACCATCATCGAAGACAACTCCATTAGTTCAGCTTTTTCTGTTTTTGTTTTTAATTTTGGGGGGACACATCAAAGTAATAGTCTAGTAACAGTAAAAATACAAAGTTCTTGAACAGCCTAAGTTCCTACCATATCCCTTCTGGATACAGTAAGAATTACAGAAATAATCTTATACCTTGACTAGTGTTCCTTTTGGGATAAATATATTTGACAGATATGACTGCAGAGAAAAACAATCTGTAAAAGAAATTATTCATAGTAGCTTTACTTTTGATAACAACAAAAACCCTAGAAACAATTCAGACATCCAGTAACTGGGAAATGACTGAATATCCTGTGGTCTGTTAAAATAATGAATAATTAATGTACCATAAGAAATGACAAATATGAAGAATACAAAGAAATAGCTAAAGACTGAGGTGAAGTGATGTAGAAGGAGAATCAGAACAATCTACAAGCTAACTAAAACCAGATTTAGTATAATTAATAATAACAATACTATAAAATTCAGGAGAAAAGAACAGAAGACAAAGAACCAGGAATCACTGAACTGAAGTGGATATTTTTCTCTTTAATTTGTTAATATGCATTTAATAAATATTTATGTTTTCAAAATAATTTCTAAATAATGCAAAGCTCATTTTATATGAAGGATCTATTTTTTAAAAATCATGTATATTTTAATGTTTCCTCATGTGGCTACTGAATTTAGAATTTCAAAATCATAAAAACAAAAAAGGAATTAAGTTCTACTAAGGATTACTGAGACAAGGGGAAAGACTATCTTCCTTCACCTTAAAGCCAAGCTAATCTCCAAGCCACAAACAATATTACATTTTGATAATCTCAGGCAAGTTAAACAATATTCTAATGTGACTCCTTCAATGGCCTCAGCAGCTTAATAATTACACACCCTATTTTCTCAACAAAAGAAACACAACACCGAGTAATTCCAACTTATGGTCTTACAAACAAATTCACTCTGACTAGCTTGTGTCAATATGGAATAAAATCATTATCAATGATTTAACTCAGTACTTGGTCCTTAAAAGAGAGAAGTTCATTTCATGATCAATAGAAACAGTAAAAAGCAATTAATCACCTATTCCCATCTGACTTTACGATACACTCATTAGTAAATAACTAGGAATAAAAAAGTATCAGTAAAAAAAAAAGATAAACAAGTTCTCTTTATAGTATAATGAAATAACTAGCCTGTAGTCAATGATAAAACCTTCAGAGGTTTCTTTTTAAAAAAATGAAATTTCCTTGGTGCACATAATTTGTCAGTGGTATCACTGTTCTCTCCCTTAACCAGTCTTGCAATCTCACAATCATCTGCTGTTTTATCCGTGTCTTTGCTCCCACCCCCATTTGCTCACAGTTGTTTGTACCCTGTCTCCACCATTAGACTACAAGCTCTTCCAGGGCACAGACTGTCTTTGGCCCTACTCAGCACTTAGAACGATGCCTGGCATAAGGAATGTGTGTATTCACTTGTATAATCCTGTTGATTCTTTGAGTTCCCCCAATCTTTCTCTCATTCATCCTTTCTACTTGTCACTGCTACCACCATACTAGTAAAGACCTTCTTCCCAAAGGCTTTTCTTGCCACCTCCACCTCATGGTCCTCCTAAATGTGCCTGACACACTTTGCCACATTCATCATCTCATCCTTTGGTTACATCACTTCCCTGCTTGAACCTCCCCCATGTTTCCCTACTGTCGAAAATCAGGGCCACTGGAAATCTTGCTCCCATCTGCCATTCTAAGCACTTCTTCCAGTACTCACCTATGTGGTCTAATCCAACTGGATTCCTTGTCACCCTGTAGCAAAGGGCCACACATGGTATTTGCTAAATGAATGAATTTGAGGAAATCCCATGCAAATCCATGGCATTGGGCCATAATTTTATCAAATAGAACTGTTAGTCCCTAAAGCAAGGCTGTGTAATAGAGAAAGGTGTAAGAGAACTCATCTCATTTTACTGAGGGAAGGGGAACTGACTGTTTAGGTGGCCCCGGAATCAAAGAGCATTTTCCACAACTCTCCAGAAAGCTCCAATTGACACCTGCTTGTTACAATCTGTTTCAGTTCAAAGGAAAGATGATGAAAAGAAAGTTTCTTCTGTAAAGTTCAGTTCACTCTCCAAACTTCCTTCTTGTTTTGCCTGACACCCACCCACCCCCGCATGTATGTTGCTATTCCCCTTTGTCATAAAAGCAGTCACCCTGTAACCTTTTTTATCAAGTAATCCATGCACGCTCAGAGTGCACTCCACTTCAGAGGGCAAGCTATAGGGCTACATTGCACAAACATCAGCTCTGCCAGCTCAGCACTAGCTGTCAATGAATGCAAGGAATTGCAAAACAGCCATGCATGGTGGGGGCTTTCCCCCCTTAAGAGAAGAGATAGGAGCCTGCTGGTTTGGCAGAATAAATTCTGTAGCTGATCTATCAACAAATGACTATTAGAGTCATACCTAGCTCCTGAAAGTTCAAAAAGAATTCTGATGTGACAAGAGATAGGGAGCTTCAGCTCATGGGACATTACTTGAAATTATGATGTCCCAGTGTGGGGCTCTCTTGAAAAGCTGAATAACATAGTGTGGGAATCAGAATTCCTTGGACTCTTTGGGATTATTGCACTCCCTTGACTTTTCTTTTATTCTCTATGCCCATTAACAACTGAGTGCTTGGTAACAAGATGGGCAATTGAAATTCATGAAAATATCTACTCCAGACCTAGGGCTAGAAAAGATCTCAGTGGGCAGCTGTATGAACCTCTTCTTTTTTACAGATGAAGACACGGAAGCAAGAAGGTTTAAATGACTTGCCCAAGGTCACACAAGCAGAAAATGTCAGGTTTCAAACTCAAATCTTCCTCACTCCAAAACCAGTACTCTACTGGTGGGGTCCCACTGCCTCCCACTTCCATGGTCTTCCCAACCTTTCTTCATGTGAGTATACACTACTTTCAAACTGACAGGGTGGAAAACTGAAGCAAGTATTTTAAAAAATCAAGTCGGTTTACTTTTCATAAAATGTAACAAATAATTTTTGAATAATAATAACAACAACTAATATGGCATTGTAAGGGTTACAAAGTACTTTCTACATACTGTCTAACTTGATCTTCACAACAGCCCTGTGAAGAGCCTAGACCTCTAAGAGATTACTTAGTTGCCCACTGGAAAACTGGTAAGGAAGTTCTGGTAAGGTTTTTGAATTCACATCTTCCTGACTCTTAAGTCTGGTGCTCTATTCACTACAATAGGCTGCCACCAAAAAACCCCCAATTGTTGGATTTCTAAAACAAATGCTTGAGTGTTTCCATTTTAATGTAGCTAAAATTGATGCTTTGGTAGGAGGAGGAGTTTCCCATATAGTGTAACCATCTACCTGCAAATGGCAAGTTTCTAGCCATCAGCGTTTTCTTCACTGAGGGTACATTTAAAAAATAGTACAATAGTTCCAACATGCAGCCCCACTTTAATATGCAAGCCTGGGAAGGCATGAGGAACAAGGGAATTCAAATGCTGTTCTGCTCCTTCACCTCTTCCCTTCCCTTTCAGCCAAGATGGAAAGAAAGGAGACTTCCAGCAACTGGTCACTGACAGGAAGGAACTGGCCATGACCCCAATTCAAAGGATTCACGGCAAAATTCATCACCAACATTCTCCAGAAACACAATTAAGCTGAGAAGTGATAGAAGCATGGGCATTCCTATTCCCCCAGGACCAGCCCCTTCTGGAGGCTACACCAGAAAACACAGAAGCTCGATCATTCATCCTCAGCATCTGGGGATCTGAGATCTCAAGTTGCCTTAAAAGGCCCTTAGCAGCTATCAAGACCAATCCCTTCATGTTACAGATGAGGAAACTGAGACCCAAAGAGGTTATGTGACTTGGTCAGGATCACACAGCTAAAAGTGTCTTAGGTAGGAGCTAAGCCGAGGCCTTACTGATAGTGGAAGAGGCAGAAACTATACAGGGGATGCTTACTAAGCCTGGATGCAAAGCAAGAAAGAGAGGAGGTAGAAAGATAGAAAAATAGAGAGACACAGAGACAGAATGGGAGATATATGGATATATAGAGATGATAGGCAGAAGATAGAGATTGATGAATAGAGATCTAGAAAAGGAGATAGGTAACAGACAGACATAGATGTCTGGATGGACGGAGATAGAGAAACGATAGATGAACAGATAGATGGATAGAGACAGACAGATAGATAAAAACAGAACCTTCCATGCCATCTTATTACTAGTCCAAATGCTCTATATAGTCTTTTCCTTGGAAGTGAAGACTGGAAGTATCTGTGGGAAGACTGCTGCCCTTCCTGTACTTTTGTTTCAATTACCAAGATGAGTTAAGAGCTGAAATAGTTTCCATATTTCAAATGTTCACTTATATTTCAGTACATTGACGGGTGTGTGAATTCATCAATCCCATGGGCAGTCTCTGTCCCTGACTCCTCTTCCTGAGAGGCTCTCTGGGGACCTTCTGCAAGATCCCATGGCACACAACCAGGACACCAATGAGCCTCTGTGCTATTCATCTCTTGCCCTCAGTACATGACCAACCTGCCTTTTTCTCTAGTCATACTTCTGTCTGGTAACACCCTCTACCTGCCTTGTGCAATACTTCTTGGTAATGTGCTACAACCTACTTACACCTACCATGCACCTCTTAACCCAGGAAACAAATGTTCGCTAATGAAATTGATTTTTTTTTTCAATTGGATCAGGAAGGGCATTTGTCTCAAACAAATTTTGAAAATCTTAGTCACTCCAGACACTGCTGAACCACTGGTCATGCCAAGTGTTCTCTGGACACTCTAGGTATATCAATGGATGAATAATTCTAGGACCTCTTTCCTGCCCTTTCCTTTCCAGTATTTCATCAAATTCCTCAAGATAAAGACCCACAGTTCTTGAGTTCCTTCACCTCTTTTTTTTGGTAATAATTCCTTTAAAAAATCTTTCAAATATTCAATGATATCTCCATCCTTACTCACTCTCTTCATATGCTTTTATGATTTGCTTCATTGGAAATAAACAAACTCCTGTGGCTTCCATTAACTTCGATGTATGGAATTTATTCCCTTTATAGAGAGCACTTCACCTAAATCGGCTTCTACCATGTACTGACTGAAAGGTGAGACACCTTGAACAATCACCATAAAAAAACCAAAATTGCTCCACTTAGTCAAATATCAAAATGGCCTTTGAAATCAATACTGTTTTATACAAATTAACAAAATAAGTGAAAATGCACAAGTGACCTTCCAACACTGGCTTTGGCCAAAAGTTCTGTAAAGTGCCCTCCTCCAGGCAAACTGTGATTCCCCTATGAACAATCCTCTTCACTGGGATGAGTTAGAGGCAATGGCGGCACCAGGTGGAGGGGGGATCCCCAACATTAAGTGGAATGTTGTTAAGAAATAGCTGTTTTATTTAGCAGCTATTCATTTTTATTGAATAAACATTCTCTAGTATGCATTCTGTTAATTGACCTGACAGCATATGCTGTATACAGAGAAACTTCTAAACATTATGCTCTATGTAATATGCTTATCTGTAAATGCTCCCATCTGAAGCTGTATGGAAACAAAATGCTGCTTTCTCAAATTCCAATCTTTTTAAAAGCTTTGGATCCACACAACTTAGTGGACTGTTTTGAATTTTTCCCAATATCTTTTAATAACAAACAAACAAACATATAACTGGGAAACTAAGTAACAGCATTTGTCTCTAAGGTCTGTCTTTGGGCAAGCATTCTGCCAGGAAGAGTGGACTTCTGTTATTACAAGTAGAACCTAATTCAAGGACTAAGAGGGGGCATGCTGGGAGCCAAAAATCAGGTATTACAATTGAAAAGACATGACTCAAAAAAAGCTCTAGTTCTTTAACTTCATAAAATTATATATAAAAAACCCACCTATTTTAGAAATAGGTTTATATTCCACATAAACATAGGTTAAAAGCAAGATAAAGACAATTCATTCAGGGATGGGTGAGCCACAGTATAAGTAGGGGTCTTGGAATATTGTGTGTGAGTTTCTCCACTCCTGTGGAAGGGCGCCTTCCCTTGGGTAAAAAGAATAAAAGGAATGAGAGTTATGGCAGTATCGTCTAGTCAATAAAACACACGGACATTCTCCAAAGCTGGTCCTTGTCTACGTTCTCTTCTCTGCAAAGATATTTGCTACAATACAGAATTACCCTGGATAATAACGAAGAAACATGCAAGGTCTAACGTTTTTGCCTTGACAAATACTGTGTATTGGCTACATTTTCTCCATGTATCATCAATTATGAGCGAGGTGGAACTGGAAAATTCCATAACCTTCTCATCAACACAAAGCATAATTAACTCATTTTGCTATCCCGTCCTTTTAAGCCAAACCTTTGTGTTCAATGCACTTCCAACATATTTTCCTGTTCTAATTCTCTTCCAGTGTCCTACATTAATCAAAGCTGTAACCCCTGTTGTCTTTGCACTACGAATCAGAATGTGCCCCTGGCGAAGAATGAGGGAAAAGTCAACAGGAATTAAGTTTCAGTGCAACTGTTTACTCAACTGTGGCCTGCAGTTATTGAAATTTTATCCGTGGTTTTGTGTGACTACCGCAGTAATGAATTCAGCATGGCTGTGATTTTCTCACTGATGGTATTCTCACTTCAAGTAAAAACCTGTAGGATGAAAATGATTGAAACAACCCAAGTCTATCACACTTGCTATCATACATTTCTTGGAGCTGTTTAATTGTAGCAGTTTTTTAGCTTCAAGAAATTCTGATAAACTGAGTCCCTTATGCCTTTTTAATCCTAGAGTTTGGGGTTTTGACTAAAGGTTCTTCTTATCCACACCAACTAAAAGTTTCATCGTACACTTAGGTACAACTTAAGCAGCTGCTCATGTCTTATTTAGAATGCCTTAGTTAAGTCTAAGAAGTATATGGCATCAGAATGAACTTTATCAATAAAAATCTGTACAGCCACTGGAAGCTCACCTTTCTTTCCAAAACATATTGAAGCCTCAAGCTATAACAGATTGTCAGAAAAGCTATTCTAACATAATATATATATATATACATATACATATATACATACACACAAACACATACATGATAACCTACTTTAAACATAGTTCTTCCTAAAATGTGGTAATTAAGACATAATTGGTCATCAATATCTAATTTTTCTACTAACACTTGTAATAGGAAATTTAAAAAAAAAGAATGTGTACATGTGGGAAGATTCACTCTCCTTCCTCTTTACCCTCCAAGTTTTTCCTTATTCTTTTTTAAGATTTTTAGTGGTATTCAGTTACCAAAAGGAAAATTCAGAAATTATGAATTTTTTACTTATTCAATTATGTACGCTTAAACAGGCTACCAGTGGCTTATGGCAGAAGAACCAAGAAGCTGAACCCCAAATGCTCCAACCTGACCTCTTCCTGGTAAGGACATGAAGAATGGCACCACAGAGGACCAGCCACCCAGTCCCAATTGTGCAAGGTACTTGTGAAGCATGTGAAGCTTCTGGCACAAATACAAAGACTCATGTCTGCTATGGATTGTTGTGTTTGGCTTACAAATCTCAGTAGGTAGAACTTGGCCATATGATTAAGACTAAATGTGCATCACAGATCTTACAGACAGGATATGTCAGAAGTCACAGTTCTCAGATGCAGGCAGGAGGTACATTTTTATGCTGTAACTAGGAAAAACATCAGTAGTACTGATCAGAAGCCTTGGGTTTTTACATCCTAGTACCTGCCTCTGTCTTCTTCTTCTTCCTCTTCCTCTCTGTCTCTGTCTCTCTTTCTCTCTGTCTCTGTCTCTCTCTCTGTCTCTGTCTCTCTCTCTGTCTCTGTCTCTCTCTCTGTCTCTGTCTCTGTCTCTCTCTCTCTCTCTCTCTCTCTCTCTCTCTCTCTCTCTCTCACACACACACACACATCACCCTTTTTATTCCCAGTCAGCAGCTGATTCTAACAACCCATGTCAAACTGAGAAATCAATGACTACTTAATTTCTTGAAAACTTTTTTTAAGAAGACAATAATTAAAACATATTTTAAAGTACCTCCCCATGACTGTATACCTTGTAGAGGAAAAGGGGAGAATATTTACTAGTCCCCTCAAGAATTTTATGATTTGGGCAAGCAGGAAACTATTCTGCCAAAGCCTGTCTTTCTCTAGTGAGATGCTGTGAAAGCTCCCAGTAAGGCTCCCAAGACAGTCCTTCATTTGTTCAAATGGTGAACTAATTGAAGGGAGATTATTTCCTGCACTTAAGGCATCTAATAATTGTTGATTCCATAAGCGATATCAAGGAGGAAAAAAAAAAGATGTGCTTTTGAGCAAAGCCAATTTGTTTGTGGGAAAAGGTCTGGTTATCTTTGGCAGGGCACATCACCATTGGTCACAGTCAGTTTTACAGTCTGGCGATTTTTCATTGCTGTTGTCCTGATCTAAGGTGTTTACACTTATACATAAACACAGACAGTAAACAGGGTGGTAATCCTTACTCACACGTGCCTTCCAGGTTAGTATATGACAGTAAGTAATCAGAAATAGAAACTAAATTGCCCCATCCATGGACAAACAGTTATGGATGGCGCTGAGGTACATGGATATGTGTCCATCCTCAAGAACACTGGTATCTGTAGAAGGCATCCTAAGGGAACAGTGCCACGGAGTGGCTTCTGAAGCAATTCTTACCTTTTGTCAGTCTCTGCCTATCTCTGTCTCTGCCTCTCTCTCTCTCTCTCTCTCTCTCTCTCTCTCTCTCTCTCTCTCTCGTTGCTATTTCATTCTTTTCTTTTCAACTTCCCTTTCCACTGCTCATGGGTGTCCATGCCAACTACACCTAAGCTGGGATTATGAAGCTAAAGAGGTAAAGTTGATCATCTCTATGCATATACACATGCGTGAGCACATCCACACAGACGCACATTCACACACTTTAAAACCTTGAAAATCCAAGTCCTCCAAGAATTAAAGAGTGGTTTGTTCGGCCTCCCATTCAGTGGCCAGAGGAGTAATCTCTCTCACAGTACCTGCTGCTGCTGGATATGTGCTAAATCTGCCGCGCCAATCTCCCCCGACGGTGTCTCTCCGTTTGCTCTCCCTTCGCGTAGGCTGCCGCACTCCAGTAAGTGGTTGCCGCTGCCTGCTCCATTCGGAATGGCTGAACCGTTGCTTTTTGTCTCAGGCCCAGATTCTTGCATCATGACTCAAAAACCTGAAATAAGAATTGGGAGGGGAAAAAATGCAGCTGTTAAAACAGTTGCTGCGTCTAAGGAGACATGCTCTGTTTTCAATGCTGCCCCTAAACCATAAACATTTGTCATTTTCCTTCATACAATTTATCTTTCATTAATGGTTTGGGCTACTAGTTTATGTTTATGTATCTGTTGGTACAGCTATAATTTTAGAAAGACTGTTCTAAATATACCATCATTGGATCAACATCTTTTTTCCCTTAGAGAGGAAAAATAATATTTTCATAAGAACACAGAATTTATAATTAAATCTCCCTAATTACATCGGGATGTTTTACTTGAAACCTATGAGTCACTCTATATAACATATTAGGTACAACATAAAAAATTAATATGTACAGGAGATAGAGGCTAAAGCCAAAAACATTCACTATTTAAGTAACATTCTGCAGGGAGATTCTAAGAGCTGATAACTGTCATCACTAGGAAGCACCCAGAGGTAATGTCCACTGAAAAGCTCCAAGGTTTCGTCAGTATGAGCATTTACCCATCCTCCAAGACATAGATGCCACCCCTTTTCATGCCTCATAGATCTAACAGTATTCAACCATTAGAGGTACTTTTTAACAGGGTCCTCCACTGTTTTCAACAAAAGAATCACAGAGGCTTTCATGCAGAACAATGATGATGATGGCATCATAAAATTCATGTTGTGATTTAAAGTTTCCAAAGTACTTTGTGAATATCTCATTTTATCCCTTGTGGGAGGCAGGTGCTGTCATTCACTCCATTATACAGAAAAGAATAAAGAGACTGACCAGAGGTTCAGAGATTTGCCCAGGGTCACACAGCCAAGTAAGTATCTGAGGCTGGATTTGAACTCAGGCCTTCCTGACTACCTACTAGCTAGCTTCATTAGAAGCTGAGATCAACTTTTAATCTCTGCCTTTCAGATGAGCATTTCTCAAGGAAACCCCAAATAGAGTCAGTGTAAAAATACATAGGTGACCTAAACCAAGTCTTGGAAGAAACACCTGGACTGTTTAATGTCTGTTTTGAAGAAACTCTTAAAATTGTATGTCAGCAAAAGAAAAGACAGCAGTAGAAAGCACGTGGAAAGAGCCCAGTTTGAATCTGGGTCTGCTCTTCATGACCTGCTAGTGGGAATTTCAACTGTACTTAACACCTTTGGGCCCAGTTTCCTCATGGGTTAGATGGCCTGAAAGGTCCCTTCTGGCTTCGGATCTACAATTGTATGAAAGACAAAAATGTATCCTGTACGAATTCAATTTAAAATCTTCTGACATAAAAGAACTAAGGAAAATGAAACAAAACAAATTCTCCAGGAAATCTTCCTGAGCCGAATTTTAAGCCCCCTGAAATGTCAGAGGCCACAGGCCAGATTCTCAGAGCACCTTCACTCTTCCTTGTTCACAGACCGCACACCACTGGAGGTTATCTTGGCTCTTACAAGCTCAGGGCAGGGTGATTAATTATTTCACCAAATGGAAACTGCTTAGTTTCTTGGTCTTAAAGCTACAGTTCCACAGAAATGCAAACCACCCAAAGTGCTGAGGATCACATTTGGAGTTGGCCAACTCCTACAAATATATTCCTAAGTAAAGTGGACAACAAAAATAATACAGTGAATAATTACCAAATCGTAAAGACGAGACAGAAGGAGCAGTGTTAAAAATGATTCCATGCCCACCGTTGAGAGACATATATAATAATTATGAATACTTAGCTAGATATTGATGGTTAGCTAGTTATGATTAATATACATATATAAATGTATAGTACGTATATTTATAATAATATGTAACAGAGATAAGTAATAAGTGACTGATCCAGGACCACTTATCAAATTAAGTATCTTTGGCAAGTTACAAACTCGGGTCTTTCTCAAACCAAAGAAATCACTGTGGCACTTATCTACACTAGGGATGTAGGCATTTTTGGTGGTACAGCCTCCATTTCAATGGTGTCATGGAAGAAAGTACCTAATACAAGTCAGAAGCTTAGAGTCTCAGTTCTTTCACTGATGAGCTACTCCAGCCTTCGAAGCCACAGTGAAGCAGATTTGTCCACTGTAAGATGACATGCTTTCATCAGATGATGTCTAAGGTCTTTTAGCAGCTCATAATTCTATAATTCATCAGAAGACAGAAACAAATGTTCAATATCATTTTTCCACTAGGATTTTTCTAATTGCTAGAAATTGGTTTAATTCTGTTCATGGTAAACTTCTAAAGAGAATCAGACTAGAGACCCAGGGGACAGGAGAGTTCACACCTCTCCATTTAGTTACAGTACTAAGTTCCAATTTTGGTTAAAAACAAAATAAAACAAAACCGCTATATAAAATCAGTCAAATTTAAAAAAATCAATCAGATTTGAAGTGGATTAAAAATGGCATTTTCCTTTAACAGGAGAAACAGCTGATTCATTACTGTCTCTTTCAATCTGGCCTTAAGTACTTTTTAAAAATTATGTTCTTACTGTCTGGAAAGCAAGTCTATTCAAAAGCTACTTAGACCTTTAGCCTAAGATATAGGAATCAGACAACAGACTTTATGATATCCTGAGTAACTTCAACCCTTTCTTTATGACAAGGGTATAAAGCAATGCATCTTAGGAAACCTGGATTTTATTCCTAAAGCTATGGCCCCTTTCTTTCTTAAATTTGCCTACCCAAACAACAGAAAGCGGAAATAATGTTCATAGCACATTTACGATAGAGAACATTTATACTGTTACAGTAGGAAGCAAGGAAGCTAACTTGACCCTTGATAGTGTCCAAACCACAGCTAATTTTCTTCCAAAAAAAAGTACTCTCTTTTTAAAAGTCTGTATGTTGGTCCAGCCATAAAAATCCATAGATTTTGGGGGGGTTGTTATATGACAAAAAAAGCTTAGTTTGTTGAAAACTCAGACCCTGACTCTGTACCTAGACCCCCAAATGGAACATGTCTGGCAAGTTCTTATTCTGCCATTAAGATCTAGACAGAAGTACAATAAACCCAGCAATGTGACTGCTATTCAAATTCAACTCCTGAAACCAATGGTCTTAAAAAGGTGTTTCCTTGGTTTTGACATGACAAGAGGTGGCTGGAATGGGGAAGTACAACCTCTAACAAACAATTAAATGAGAAGGTCCAAGATCTTTCTCCATGCAGTTCTGAAGGATTTTGCCAAATCTGGCAGTACAAGCTCTGTAGGAATAATGCCAAGCAGTGCTTGGCTTGTGAGTTGGGTTTCTGTTTTGTGAAGGAAGAGGCTTTGGGACCTGAATTACATAAAAGAGTATTTTGGTCTGAATATATTCTTAATTACTCAAATACTAAAGGCTGAATATAGGCTAAAAATGTCCTATAATCTACCACACCAATCAGGGACATATAGCCTTCTGGAGGGCATGCAAGTCAAAGTAAAGCTATCAAAACTTTAGGCAATTTAAAACAATATTAGGACTGGCAATGCTATTAATTTCAACAAAGAATAGAAAGTCATATTTTTACCAAAGAGTAGAAAAGCAAGGCACATACAAATTATTGCAACAAATAAGGAAGTAAGGAAGAAGGGAGGGAGAGAGGAAAGGAAGGAGGGGAGAGAGGAAATAAGGAAAGAAAGGAGGGAGGGAAAGAGGAAGGAGGAAATAGAAGGAAGGAAGGAAGGAGAGAGGGGAGGAAGGAAAGAAGGAGGAAAGGAAAGAAGGAAGGAAGAAAGGAGAGAGGGGAGGAAGGAAGGAGAGAGAGGAGGAAAGAAAGAAGGAAGGAAGGAAGAAAGGAAGGAAAAAGGAAAGAAGGAAGGAGAGAGGGCAGGAAGGGAAGGAAGAAAGGAAGGAAGGAAAAAAGGAAGGAAGGATTTATTAAAGGTTATTCATTAAAGGCCTACTACTTACCCTGCATTATGCTAAGCACTGAGGATACAAAGAAAGGCAAAACCAGTCCCTGCCTTCAGGGAGACCACAATCTAATGGGGGAGACATCATGCAAACAACTATGTACAAATAAAATAAATGCAAGATAAATTAGAGTTAATCTGAGGGATTTCTGACATTTCTTTCCCATTTTGAAGTCTAATGACATGGGGCACTGTTAAGTTACCATCCACCCACTGCCTAAATCAAATGAATAGATTAATAAACACACTTCTCCAAAGGACACTGCCAAATTTTGTGAATGCTATAAAGCTTCTGAGAAGCTAATAGCCCAGTGCTCATTTTTTCCCAGCAACCCTACAGAGTCAGTGACTTCAAAAGATTGATCTATGTATGTGCTAGAGGGACATGCAGAGAAGGATGGGAACTAGGTCCAGGAAGCTTATTTATTGTTGCTGTTAATATAATTGTACTCTGGAAAATTCATAATTTCTCTGCCAATGAATTTATTATTATTATTTCCTTGGTTACAATGCTGGTGCAGAAAACTTAAGAGAAATAAAGACCTTGTTATCATGCTTGTGAAAGATTTTAAGCTAACAAAAAGTTCAGTCTTTATTCCAGGGCAGTTAATTAAGGTTGACCAAGTCAGGCAGAAGTAAATTAACTTGGCTGATCAATTATTTATATGAAGTAGAATAAATGCCCGTAAAGAACTTGGCCTAGTCATGAAAGGATGTGTAAATTAAACTAAACATAGATTTGTAAAATATGTTTCTACTTCTATGGGGAGAAAAGTTAATAGCAAAATCACTTTCAGGGAAAAAAAATAAATGATTATCCCCTATTCTCTACTCCTAAAACCCAGTAATTTCAGTCTCATATTTTTTCTTATAGAGGATTTTGTGCAGTTGTAAAAGATCACAAAAGCTCCCTCCAAATTCTAAAGGGTAGAGATTTTCATTATTTTACAAGTTTTGTCCAATCACCGAGAGGGTCATGTCATATTTTTTTTTTTCAGTTGTTCAGGATGTGCCTTTGGGGCTAAAAATCTTCATGAACAATAGGCTCTACTCTTTACTTAACTTTTTTTTTAAATTGAAATTTGTCTCTGTTTCACAAGGTAAAAAAATACAACAACCCCTCCTGGTTGGTATGTAGGGAACTAAAACCAGTGTCAGGTTATATTATTCATACCAAGGACTACCTCACAAGCATAACAGCAGCTTCATTTTTATGTGCAAAGTTTAGGTTAAAACCCAACTCAAACAAAGAGGCAGTTGCAGGCAGGAAGGCCGAGCAGCCATGCTTGCTCCCAGACACAGTCAAAGCCTGGGGCCTCCTAGATCACTGGATTCAGTTCGGCCCTCACGCATACCTTGGAGATTGAGTACCATCAAAACTAAAGATGGTTATTTTTCCAGTTATTCCAGATGAATGGATTTTTAAAATAGCAGGAATGTCAAATGGAGGCCCCAGAAGATTTCCATCCTAATTTTCCAGCAGAAGAGACATTACATAAGATCCATGGGCTGATGTTAAATACCTAAACTTTTTTAAATTGAAGCTCCAAGGTTCCTGAGATTTAGCCATTCATAAAAAGCAAGGCAATTTGGAATAGAAGAGACAAAGGATTAAGTTGAAAGGATTAAAAATTATACTTGAGGGTGAAGGAAGCAGGTGTAAAAAAACTGACTGGAGGTCCTTGGTCTCAGCTATCAACGCTGAGTCATGGTCTATGGATGAAGGTTTTGTGACAGCCATCTAGTAAGCAGAAAAGGAGGAAATGATGACAAGAGCAGGGGGTGAAGTACTCTTAATATTTCTTCATCGAAGAAATAATCTGAATTTTAAATGAGCCACTAAAATTTTTGGGTCTTCACAATGCTTTCCCCTCCCCCCCATCCTTAGGTGTCAATTAATAGCAAACAGGTAAAAACAAAATTCAGGCACATAATCTAAGACAGAAGATTGTGTACTCACTGTTATGCAAGCACCATCTTCCTATACTGAATTTTCATAATTATAACAGAAAGGCGTAAATTTTCTAATGCATGGCAGTTCAAAAAGTAATCAAGAGAATGAGCCTGAGGGCTATTTTAATGTATGCAAAGCTAGTGACCCACAGTAAATGGGAGGTAGGCTTCAATGAATGCAAAGTAATGCACACATACTAAAGACCTGGTCTGATGAGGGACGGCTAAAATTAACACCCAATTAATTTCCGAATTGACAAACAAATGAAACCCATAAATCTACTTTCTCATTAATTTTCTTGTGGTATAATTTAAAGCAGTAATATGAGGGCAAAAACTGAGCATTATCCATCATAAATATCAAAAAGATAGCACTGTAACACCATAAATTATGCATATTACCTGTTGTTAGAAATGATTAATGTATTATCAACTTTATCGTGCACTGTGTATGTCTAGACATATCTAAAATCTGAAATTTCATTTAGCACTTAGGAATAAAAGTCCAGGAGGAATGAAATTGTCAAGAGCCTCATTCTCCTGCTGGCCCAGTGGCACAAAGGAAGCTGTTCCTAGCGCCATCTGGGAGATCAAGGGGCAAAACTGGACTCATCCCAAGCTTTGGGTCAACAGAGGTTGAGCACATCTTAGAGGTGATGTGCTGGCACTCCCAGGGGAGGAGAAACAAATCACACTGCTCTGAGAGCATTCTTGCTAACCGATCCACAGAATGGCACTGGCATCTGTTCCACAAGGGGCTAGTCACCTCTGCTCACCCTTTGGATGAAAAGAAAGGAGTGCCTGCCCAATGATGGAGGAGCAAGGGCAAACTGGGCATGCCTCACAGGACCCTAGATTTGATACCAAATGTTTTGTTGTTGGTTTTTTTTTCTTTCTTTCCCTTTTTTTTGGGCAGGGGGAGGTGCAAGTAGAGAAATCAAATAGCGAGGGAAAAAATACAGCCCTCAGCTGGCATGGAAGCACAAATGTATAATTATTATTATTGTTATTACCAACCTTGCATGTGCCCCTAGGGGAAAGAAAAAGGGCATCTAAGCTAATGTGGGTCTCTTGTTCTCACTGCTCTACTCTCTTCTCTCTTTCACTAGCTTTATGAGAAAGCTGGATGCCTTTACTTGAGCAATGGGCCACCTGGCATAGATTAATTTGTGTGGACTGAAGGAATGAAAAAAAGATCAATTACAAACCCAATGTTTCAGTTCAGCACTGTAAGGTCCGCTTGCCTATTGACCAATTTGACCGTCAATTCATACTTTCCTATTTTGTTAAAAAACAAAAACAAAAAACAACCAAACAAAAACAGCTTGTTTCCTTTCACTGAAGACTTTGAACAGCCAATTTGGGATTGAAGTTTTTAAATCATACAAGGAATAGTTATATGGCACAAATGACTTAGTAACCAAAATAACTGATTAAGTTAAGAAACAATTAACCAAAGAAAATTGTCATCACAACATTATGTGTATATACACACAGGCATACACACAAATATATATTACATATATATATATGTATATATATATATATGCTGTTTGCTGTTACATACACACAAATATGTACATAGGTAAATATTTGTGGTCAATTCAAACTAAATGGGAAGAGTAAAAGTATTTAATTTGACAATACTTTGGTATCAAGTAAGGGCAATGTTAATAAATCCCTGTTGCTCCCACTTTTGAATCAGAATGTTGCTTACTCTCAAGATATAATGATGTGCCTTTCCAAGGAGAAGGGGGAAGGGTGATTACAACTTCAACATAAAACATATCAACTGAAAGCCATATTCATTTCTCTCTGGCAGGACCTGTTTTAATACACATTTCTTGCACACTGGGATCCCTCCCTGAAAGGATACCAGCATGTACAAGCGCCACATTCCCTCCTTATCATACAGAGTTGCAAATGTGTAACTTTTCTCATCCACCACATCTATTATTTCCCATCTTTTTTTTTTTTTAACTTCCCCAGACAACCTTTTAGGCAAGTGTCCACAGTAACTGGATACAGACTGAGCAGGACAGAAAGGCACACTATTCCAGCAAAGACACACACAAAGGATTAAGAAGGCGAGACCCCTTGCATATTAGCTCAGCCAAAGCCCTAATAATAAATTAAATATTGAATATAAGAAAAAACACTTTGTGCTTCCTTAATGCTTAGGCCTCTTGTTTGCCTTGTCATGAGAAAGGCTTCTGAAACCCAAAGCAGGAGTAGGCCAGGTATTCATGGAACCTTAATTAAAAATTGTTTTCAACAAACACAATAGATTTTTCACTTCTATAACTAATGAAGTCTTAAGAACTTCAAAATAAATACCAAAGCTGTATAAAGCCCAGAGACCAATTTCATATCCATTCTAATTTTAACATTTTTATATGGTTTCACGCAGAAGAGATTTGATTCATAAGAGCTATACTAGTCAATTAATGACTGGCTTGTTGGGTTACACACTTCAAGTAGTTCCTGTTTCACCTCAAGCCCCATAACCGCTCTAGTGGCCATAACGAATTCTATCACTATAGCAAGTTAGTGAATACAATCCATCAGAATTTTGTTGCTTGCATTTCTCGGCAGTGAAAAGGACAATTATTTAATTTTATCCTTCAAAAACTCATATACATATATATGTGTATATCTGAGTCATTTTCAAGAGATGAAATAACAGGCCCCATTTAATATAAGAGAGTTAAAGTTTGTCTCTCAAGGTCATTGTTCTCCAGGTCTCATTCCTTTTTTTTTTCCTTCTTCAGAGAGTGTCCTTGCAATTTACAGCAAATGCTAACAGGTCCTGGCTGGTATTGAAACACAGGCATATTCAGAAACAACAACAAACACAAGGCCTGAAAAAACAAAGATGGCCTGAGCTAATTTTTCTTAGTTGTTTGCAAAACAACCCCAAAGGACAAACTATTGCTGAAGCCTTGTCTAATTAGGTTTTCCGTGTCCAAGGAGCAAAGAGTCACAAATGGATTCAGGAGATGTAACTACCACTTGGATTTTAATTACAAGTACTTTTTTTTTTAAAGCAAAGTTAAAGATCAAAACTGGAAGCAAAAAAAAACCCTCTCAAATATTTTGAAATATTGATTATACAGGTTTTTGTTCCAATTAAATGTCTCTCCCTTAAACCCCAGGGGATTTCTTCAGAAAACATCAAAACAAAAGTTGGCATTTTCTTTTTAAAACTTGGTAGAAGGTATATGCCTCAATATTTGGCTTAAACATTTAGCCCTTTCCATAAATTTCTTCTGAGAACATTAGAATTTGGTATTTTAAAACTTTGTAGAGGTTATATGCCTCAATATTTGGCTTAAACATTTAAACCTTCCCCCAAACATCTGACTGTTCATGACTTAAAGGCAATATCTTTTGGGGTGATTGCCTGGCTCCCGGCCCTGGCCTTCTGTCCTAGGCCTGCTTTGTACCACCCAGGTTTTTCTAGCCATCTGATGCTCTAGGACCCTGCTAATATTCTTTGTAGGAGAGTGTTCTCCCCTCCTGAAAAAAGCAAACAACTGGGTAGCTATCATCATTACACTAAGGAAATCTCTTTGAAAAACCAAACAACTTCTAATCTTTCGAGCCCCTTCATCCAAGTTAAAGATAAGCAAAGCAAACCTAAGGCTGCTTCAGCCACATTCCAGGGACAAGTTCCCCTTTTCTCCTTTATCAGAATCCTAGCATTTAAGTTTTTTCCAGGCCTAGCAGGATAAACTGCTGCTCACACCCTGCAAACAAAGCACTATTTGTTTAATAACTGATTGCTGCCATGGGTACAGTAAACAACGGGCCCAGCTTTTGTGTTTATGAACAAACACAGCATCTTGCAAGAGCAATTTAACATTAACCTGGTGGAATAATCAACAGATTTCATAGGTGACACCGGGGGCAGAAATAGCGTAAACAGAATGGGGAGGAGGAGAAAGGGGCCACTCTTCGAATCAAGGTCGAGGCAAATGCATTACAGGGTAAACAGCTGGGAAGAACTCAAGACAAACAAACAGTCATTCTTCTGACATTTAGAGAGGCAGAAAGGTTGTATGTTACATATATCAGCTGCTGACCACCATGAAATCAGACCAGTTGGGGCCCAGCACTCCTTATTTACACAATGCCATGTTTGCTTATAAACAACAATTTGCTGTTACCAACTTAGCATTACTCATCATCATATAAGCCAGTGAAATCCTGTTAACTCTTTAATGGTTACTCTACTGTGAAAAAAAAAAAAAAAGGAGGTCTAGGAAAGAAAAAAAAAGCAACCAAAAATAAGTTGGGGCCTCTTTTTGACCCTTTGATTTCCCTGCCTTTGGATGAAAATGCTAGATTTACATAGCTTAAAAGAGTTAAAAGTTGGATTTTGAAGCAACTCTGAACAGTGGACTGTCTGTCTGAGGAACACTGAGGAACACTGCACTCATTTCTTGAGTGGTTCTTTTATCAATGAAATATCTGGGTCAAACATAGATTCTGATCTTTAATCTTTTATTAAGAAGTAAAAACCCTGATGCTTCTTTCTCCACATGATGAGCTGCTCTTACAAGATATACTTAAGCCTGTGTTGCCTGAAAAATTAACAAATTTGTGGAATTTGAAATATTCACTCTAGGGAAAAAGAAAAACAGCCACAACAACAACCCTAAATGTTAACAAGTATGTGGTGTAGTCTTTTATATACATTGCACAGAAAAATTAATCCATCAATACACCATGTAACAAAAATTCTGTCAATTTGTAAAAAAGAAGGAAAGCTTCCTAAATTTATGGTGAAAAATAAGGTAGGGTTTTCCAAAAATAAAAGGAATCAAGAAATAGTATCCTTCAAAATACATCTAGCTTAAGAATGTTAATATATATTAATATATATAGGTATATATTAATATCTATATATCTTTATCTATATCTATATATCTATATATATCTATATATAGATATATATATATCTTTACATTACCCCAATCACAGTCTAGGGGTAGCCTAGATAGTTGCACATTCATTTGGGGAACCTGCAGTTTCAAGGCCACACTTGAGGACCTAGAGGGCTACATAAAGGGCCACACTTGAGGACCTAGAGGGTTGCATGTGGCCTTGAGGCTGCAGGTTCCCCACCCCTGGTGAAGATAATACAAAATTAAAACAATACTTAATTTTGAACCCTGTGAATAATCCTTCTCCATTCTTAAACTTCAACAAGCAAAACATACTGAAAATATGCAAAAATTGGGAGATGTATCTGTTCATGTTGTTTCTCCAATCAGTTGCCATTAAAATTCTATATCAGTTCTGTCTGAATATAGCAAAATATTGTCTGCTGGCCACCCAACCAAAACCCCATATGGTGGAGTGCCAGGGGCAGAAAGAATAAAGAATAAAAAACAAAGATAGGTACACAAAAGACAATCTTTTCCTTTAGATTAACAACACAAAGGGTTAGGCAATCTTAAAAGTCTTGAAAGGTTTAGATATTTATGAGAAATTTACAAATTCTCTTCTGTAGCCCTTTTCTCTCTGCTTCTGTCTCCCTTGTATGTACCCCACAGTCTTCACCTGGATTATATCTACTTTTTTTTTCTCTCTTGCTTTAGTTTCTAATTCTTCTCCTAGAAACTCCCAAGTTGCCAATTTTGCCTTCTTTCTTTCCTTGTTCTCAAATCACATTCCTTTTACTCCCTAAGTTATCAATTATTTCTCCTTCCTTCCCTCCTTCCTTTCTTCCTTCCTTCCTTCCTCTTTCTTTCTTTCTTTCTTTCTTTCTTTCTTTCTTTCTTTCTTTCTTTCTCTCTCTCTCTCTCTCTCTCTCTCTCTCTCTCTCTCTCTTTCTTTCTCAAACCACACCCCTGCTAACTGTCTCTTTTCCTCATGTTAACTTGGCCACTAAATTCTACAATGTGTTTTGAGATAATTTCCAATGCACATTCAGGATTTAACTAGGGGTGGGGAAGATTTCACAGGCTCTCAGATCTTATACTCATATAGGTGAGTATAAGGCAGTTGAGACACTCAGAAACTTCCTTCTCCAACTCCCTGTAGATCTCTCGCTGTACTAAGACTCTATTAGAATATCACACTTGCTCAATAGTACGTAATGATGCAAGTGTGAATATTGCTAGAACACTAACATAAATCCTTTTCCTCAATTGTTTTGGAAACTGAAAGTCCCTGAATCTACACTAAATACAGCATGCATGTGGTTAGTATGACTGCAAAGCACAGACAAGTTAGGGGACTGTTCCAAGGTCACTCTGGGAGTAAGAGGGAAATCCAGGTGATGAAAGGATACTACTAAGTTTTCCAAGTTCTTGTACTCTATCATTTTTCCCTTGTGTTAGTCTTGAAGGGGAAGGGGAGATGAGGAGAATGGGGTGGGAAACAACAGAGAGTGTTTATTTTCTAGGGTTCAGAAAACAAACTATTTCTGTGACTTCTGGACCTCTCACTCCCCACCCCCACCCCCATTTGCCAAATCAGACCATCAGCCAGGTGTGTTACTTTCATTTAAATGCCAAGTAGTTATCAAAAGAGTGGTTCCATTTCCTTGGAAAAATAATTTGAGGGTATACCCTCACGCTTTCAAAAGTTAACCAGGTACAGGGCTCACATCATGAAAAGAAGCCTGGTTTATTAGAAATCATACTGTATTTGAAACTGGACAACCAGAGTTTGACGACAGAAGTCAAGAGTTTGAATCCTGACTCTGAAGCCTACTAGTTATATTTCTGTGCATAAGTTACTTATATGAGCTTTATTGTCCTCATCTTGAAAGATGGGAAAATAATACTTGTCTCTCCTACCTCACAGAGCCCTTGTGTGAAAAGAAACCCTAAGATTTTTAAACAACAAATATTTATTTTTTAAAAAATGTTTTATTGATGCCTTATTATTTGCTCCATAGACATTTCACAATTGCCAACTCTCCCCACCCCGAAATGCATTACCCACCCTTTAAACAAAGAAAAAATGGTTAAAAAATAACACACAATCGATCCCCAACCTCTCCACTTAGAAGAGGGAAATATATTTCATCATGTGATCTCCAAGAGCAAGAATGGTCATTGCATTTAATCTGAACTTGGCCAGCTTTCAGTGTGGTTTTTAATAACAACAAGGTGGGAATTGTGTATATCGTTTTCTAGCTATTACTACTTCAATTAACTATATTGCATCCTCTACATACAAAGTGGAAAGTAGTGATCTCACTATCATAGGTCATAGGATAGGAGGTGTTTTTATAGTAATTGTGAGGAATTTTAATTTAACTATCTGTTAAGAATGAATGCACATTTGTGAGATGTCTAGGTACACAGCCATGTGACGGAGCCAACATATACAGTGCATCTGTTGTTTAGTCATTTTCCAGTCATGTCTGACTCTTTATGACCTCATTTGGGGTTTTCTCAGCAAAGATACTGGAGTGGTTTGCCATTTCCTTCTCCAGTTGATTTTATAGATGAAGAACTGAGGCAAACAGGATTAAATGACCTGCCCAGGGTAACACAGCTAGTAAGTATTTGGGGTCAAATTTGAACTTAGATCTGGACTCCAGGCCCAGCTCTCTATCCACTGTACCCACTTAGCATGCAGATACTAAACACCAGAACTTGGGTCATATTAGTACCTCAGTCCCATCAAGTGATAAAACCAGAAATGTTTTTCTTTCTGAAAATGGTGCCATCCTTTGATTAGTACTTGTCATTTAAATGAAATTAACACACCTGGCAAGTGTTTTGATTCAGCATCCACCTTACATCTCTCCTTCCCCCAAAGCACAAAACTAGAGAATACTCTTGGTACCACAAGATTTCTGCTCATTATTGATCTGAAGCTGAATTCCCCCCAAATTAGAACCCACAGTCAAAATCTTAGCTTCCTAAAGCACAGTTCTTATTAAATGTATTCAAGCATCAGCCATCTAAACCGGTCTGCCTTCTCTGGCACGTAAAATCAGAGTTTATTCAGTACAAAGTAAGTACTACATGATAAAAACTATAAGCATATCATTCAAATGCTTTATTGGTCAAATAGATGGATGCTTTTATTAGTCCAACCTTTTTTGTAATGGAGTGCCACTGATGACCCAGTGTTAGCCTCATTCCCTGCTATTAATCACACTTCTAAGAGCTCATTTTGCTTTAAAATCTTAAGAAATTGCTATAATTTAAAGACACGGTGTCTACATAATGGGAAATGCTTCACAGATTGTATCATTTCATATAGCACAGTATTTTTATGGGAACACTGACCATAATGCCAAGGTATAACAAAAGTTGAATAAAATCTTTTATGAAGAAAAGCTAAATGTAAACTTTCATTTGTAATTGTTGTCTCTACATCTGTATACTTTCATCTTTGCCTTTAGGGAAATGTGGAATCTAAAAGCATATGGTTTACATAGATTAAGACCACAATGATGTTCCTAAACAAATGTTTTAAAAAATGAAAGGGAGAAAACCTAATGTGAATAGATATAAAAGATGTGAAAACACATGGTGTGTTTTAAGAAAATTCAATCAGTGGTATATTCCTTATTCATCATCTATAATTCCTGTGTCTTGTCTCTTCAGTAAATGGAACCAAAGCAGCATCTTCAATAAGAATGACTTTGGCATGAACTACAGGTATCTGCCAATTTATGTCTAGTATGATTTCTACTAATATAATGACACCCTTGACTGATAAATCCTCATCTCATTACACCACACTTTGCAAATGTTTAACTATGTTGACGACTACTTTATGGCAGGGGATTATATTATTTTTATTTCATATAGGGGGAGAATAAAAACCTTCTGCTATTATATAAACAGATATATGACACTCACAAACACAATCTTATAAAATAATATGGCTAAATTATGTCATATGGTAAACATGAAAAAATGGTTCTTTCTCAACAGCAGGCATTGCCCCAACCAGCCAATGTCACTTTCTAATTGCATCATCTCCATCATAACTTATATTTGCATTGGGCTTTGTAGTTTATAGGGCATTCTTCTCAACAACAAGCTGAGTTAGGCAATGTAAGGATTATCACCCCAGTTTTACAGATGAGGGCTCAGAATGGTTAAATCGCTTCATCATGGGCATATATTTAAGGTATTGGAACTGGAACTCTAACACAGAATACATGAGTCCAAGCCTAGTGTCACTGTCTCTACACCATGCCATCTTCTCATTAATAGATGATAAAAAGCCCAAATATTTTAAACCAATATCCAGTTGAAGACCCATTTACAACCACGATGGAGTGACTCAATCCTGATTTGATCCAATCTGTTTTCACATGAAGGTTGAATGACAGTAGATGAGTGCTGCCTGTATACAATATTGGCAGCTACTGACTATTAGAATAATAAACTAAGTTCATCAACTTAAGAGTTATAATATTAACAGTAACAATAGTTTGAGTTCCTCAACTTTCCTGTTTCTTGAGAAGAATGCACAGTGCATGCTCCTTTGAAAAATGTAATAAATGAAGGTGAGAGGATAACACCACTCAACCAGAATTCTTCTTTTTTGAAGTCAGGTATTTTAACTATTTTTTTTCTAATCTGAGTAGCCTCTAAAGCAAATTTTGAATTTGTTCTGATTAATTGTTTTCTTTCTCTTTATATGAGATTTGTTGTGAAAGTCATGTATATACAGGCTAGTAACTGCGGACAGGATTAGCCACCTGTTCCTTACTTTATGAACATCAGAGGTTAATTAGGAATGCAAGAAGGCTCTTCCACTTAGGACATGGCTTTACAATGAGAAAAATGGATTGAAGAGATGTCAAATAGGGCAGATGGCACTGAACTGCACGTCTTAACCACCAAATCAGGTTCACCTAGTGAAATTATTACAAAAGTAATTCTGTTCCATCACACTGAATGTTTGTGCATTTGTTTGTTTCTTTTTCTTTTTTGCTAAACTAATTTATTAGCGTTTCTCAAGATCTGATTGAATTTAGCAAGTATTTATTAAGTACCTACTATATATATGCATATGCTAGGCATCACGGTTACAAACATGTTACACATCTACTCACTTTTCAAAGAGTTTACAATCTAAATGGAAGGGAAGGGGAAAGACATATTTAAAAAAGTATCATAAGAGGATAAGTGCAAAGGACAAACTTCAAGCAAAGTTTTATGAACAAATGGATACTCGAGAGATCTTGATGGAAGGTGCATTGATGTTTATACAACCAGAGAAGGCCTTATGGTAGAGATGGCATCCATGAGGTCTTTGGAGGGAAGAAATCCAATTGAGAAAAATAATGAGTATGGGAGTGAAGAGATCATTCAGAACATGAAGAAAAACAAGCTGAAGCAAGGAGAGCATACAGCAGGGAAATCAATCAACATTTATTAAGTATTTACTGTATGTTCCAGGCACTGTGCTAAGCACTGAGGATACAAAAAGAGGCAAAGATCATCTCTGACCTAAAGGAGCTCACAATCTAAGGGTAAAGACAACAAGCAA